>MNCI01035354.1:312124-361348 GCA_015680685.1 Gnetum montanum
GGTAACTAACTCAGGGCACAATGAATCCTACATGTAAAGCATGATTAAGGTGTCATTAACCCGTTGTTCCAAGATCAGGACCAAGTACATCCTCTGATCAGTGACATCGCATCGTTTCATCCAATGATGGACAACCATAAGAGCACCATGACAGCAAGGCATACGATCACTTAGCATTTTGTGCAAGGGAGGAGTGACTTGGAACTTCTTGGTAGCATAATTTTTGTTTGGCCGCTTTGGCACACTTTCTTCTCCCTCTCTTCTCTTTGTTTGTTTGTTTTCTTTGGGTGCCTTTAATACTCTTACTCCCATTTTTCGTTAGATCTACAAGGATCTTAGTACAACCAAGTTGCATGATAGCACCTACAGATGTCACCAAAATGAATCCACAAGTTTCCTTGATGTCACACCCTGGTCATTCCCTCTTAGTCCATCATTCTTCACTTGAGGCATAACAAGCTTAAAATTAATTTTAAGTTTCAGGAACTGTCAAGAATATCACTATACCCTCGAACAAAACCTCTTATTTGTAGAATGGATGAGTGGATGTAATGGGCTCATTGTCCAAATAATTGATCACTTGAGACTCGATAACATAGAACAAACCTCAACCAATGAGCCACATGAGTGTTTTATTCATAGATGAGATTACTTATAAAAGCATAAAAAGATAAAAAGACAAAACGAGAAAATAAGAAATTGAAAATTGAAAAACTGGAAAACAAAAAGTTGTAAAATTAAAGAAAATAAAAAGTGGTTATTAATCCTTCTTGTTACTAGAATGGGGGATATCCCCCATAACTAAACGGTTGAGGATGGCAAGGATTAATAAATGGAATATGAAGATCCTTGCATGTTGGAAATATTGGAACTCGATCATACGTACCCCATCGGGGTTCACACACTTGATTATAGTAAGCATAGTGGGGAAATTTATAAGATGTGGTTCCCAGATAACGAGTTGACCCACTATGATGTTTGTGACTAGAAGATGGTATGCAAGGATTGGTTTGTCGCTCTCCATTCTTATGTTCATTGGGCCATATGATTGTTGGAGTGTTAATTCGTGGCCCTGATGAAGTAACATGAGGCGTTGGGTTCGAAGATAAGGGTGCACCACAGTGTGGGACTTGTGTTGAGTTGGAGGATCTAGTAACCTCGGAATTATGTTTTCCTTTCTTACGATCATGTTTAAAGAAGGGACACTTTCGATGTTGAGGAGGCCTCTCATTGTTGTTAGTAGTAGTAGCACAAGTAATGTTTGTGGGTTGTTGCTATGGTGTAGACACCTTAGGAATAGTGGGTGGCGATGTATAAAGAGGAAAAGGGTGAGAATGTTGAAAGTTAGAAGAAGTGTAGGATGCACAAGGTGGTGGTTGTGTTGGAGGCATGGGTTGATAGTATGGAGGAAAATGGTACTATGGTGAGATAGAGTACGTTGGCCCAGTTAGAGAAATAGGATGTTAAACAAGATAAGTGTTTGGGTTCGGATAATACGAAGGGTGTCTCCAGTTTAGTGGTGGTCTTCCCCATGACTGGGATTGTTGCCACTGTGATCGAACACAGTATCTCTGTACGAACTCTGGATGTAACATATTTCCCCAATGCTCATGTAAATGTAACAATATTGGGCATTGGCCCTTGGGGTGATCGTACAGGAATATGTCACATTCATATGTATGATTGGCAGTTGAGCCCTTATTTTCCTTATTCCTTCTTTCCGATTGTCTAATGTTTTTTCCTGCTTCCTGGGTTATCAAAACTCTATCTCCAATAATGTTGATAAATTCTCCACACTTTTGATACGTCCATTTCAACATCTTATTGATCTTTGTCTTGACTTCTTCTAATATTTGTTGTATTGGAAAAGATGATGTTTCCACCTTGAGATTGGTTGATTTCTCCTTTTTATGATTATGGACCTTTGTTAAGTTGAGATTTTGGTCTCGTTGATGTTTTTCAACACTCTCCCATCTAGCCATATCTCCTTCTTCTTTTGCTACCCACTTAATAAGCTCTTAGACTTGATGGGTTCATAGTTTATATAGTTGACCTTGGGCATACATCCCTAGGGTTTCTCTTGTTGCATCACGAAACCCATCAATGATATGATACATTAGCCTTTCCTCGAAAAACCCATGGCCTGGACAGTTGTTTAACAGTGCATAATATCTTTCTAAGGCCATGTCCAAGGGTTCATGTTGTGCTTGTTTCCACCCTTGGATTTGTTTTCTTAAGGCTGACACTCTTGCGTAGGTTTGATATTTTTCGTTAAATACTTCTACCATTGTTGACCAACATCATATTGAATTTGGTTTTAACGATCTATACCATACTTTTGCTTGGCCAATGAGTTTCATGGGAAAGAGCTTAAGTTTTTTCCACCCATTGTCAATATTATTCCATGTGCAGGCATTGTAGAAGGCTTGTAAATGTTGATGTGGATCTAGGTCATAGCCTCCTGAAAATTTAGAAAAGTTGTTTAAATCGAGCCTAGGTAGATGGCTCTCTTTACGATGCCTACGTGAGATTCAAACAGCCTCTTGTATTTGCGTTAAGCTTGTAGTGGCTAGTAGGGGTTCATCGTCATTGGGTAAGTTATGTTTTCATGCGTTGGGATGATGTTGCTTTCATTCATGTTTATAGAAACCCCCACCTCGGGTTGCATACTCCAATCTTCATTATCATATAGTTCATTGGTTCTCCAATGAACTTCCTCACTAAGTGTGGCATTATCGTACTCTTGTAGGAGAGGCATTGTTGTGAAACTGTGTGTGAATTGATATGTGAATTTTAATAATTATTTCTTTCTAAAAGATATATTGTTAAGTCCTTTACAACAACCTTGTATGATATAACTAATCTAAATAACTAGCACCGTCCCTGGAAACAACACCAATGATGAACGGCTAGGTACCCCTACGCCCAACCATTCAAATACAAGCGTTCATGCACGATTCGGTAGAACTCCGTGGATAGGCTAGTTATGGTATCTAGATAGTTACACGTTGATTGCAGTTCACTGTCTTCCCACCTAGACTAGTATTGCTTTGTCATGTATGGTTTAGTCCAGAGAAAGACGTATGATGTGATCCTAAACTAATGCTACTCCTAGAGACAATGGAAGATAATATTGATTAAACTAATGAGCAATAGGAAATGAGTTTAAGCTAGCCTAAGTGNAAATGTTGCAATGATGAAGTAATCTCGATCTTTATTTCTAGTCATGTGCACATCCAAGTACGTCACACTCGAATAAAGGTGCCGTACAATTACAAGCATCACACTGTAGGCATGCACTAGGGAAAATAATCTAACTCCTACAGAAACAAAATGCAAGGGCTTCGCTACGACTACTCGAAGTAGCCTAAATGAGGTGAAAGGCCCTCTTATATATAGGCCAAGATAGGTGGTTGCATAAACAAGGCCACATCGATGCATGAAGGCTACGTCGACGGGCCCGCGTCAACGCGGCCGCATATACGCAGCCCCATATACGTGACCTAGTCAACACATCGACTATATAGCGCTTCATCAGAAGGTTTTTTACTCCCCTCACTATCATAGAATCAGACCTCTCTTTTTCTAATGGAAGGGACCTAGTTAGACTCCTCAGCACTTTCTTGTTTTCTCAACTCACCTTATTTTTTTGAAACCTGCTCAATTAGGCTTGGAATTTGATGGATTATTAGGTTTGATAGTCGTCCTTGGGTGTAGACCCCAAGAGTTCTCCACATTTTTGATTGGAGCCCATCTATGATATGGCAAAGCTACTCTCATTGAGAATAACCATGGCTAGGACATCTATGCAAAAGGGAATAATACCTACCCATAGCTACATCTAAGGGTTCATGTGTTTCTTATTTCCAACCTTGGATTTTCTTTCTCAAATTGGACACTCTAGAGTACATCTAATATTTTTCATTGAACATCTCAAGCATCGTACTCCATCTACGAATTGATTCTAGCTCCAAGGAGTGGTACCAACTTTTAGCTTCTTTTATGAGTATCTTGGGGAAAAACTTAGTTTCTACCAGTCTTTTTCTATGTTTTGCAAGGTAAAGGCATTGTGAAAGGCCATTAGATGGATCTATGGATCTAAGTTATATCCCCCTTCAAATTTGGAGACATTGTTCATATCCAACTACTTGATTCTACTATCTTTCATATGCCTAGTTGGGATCCTTACTACCTTTGCGATGTTCAACATGCTTTGAGTCACCAGGAAGGGCTCATCATCATCATGATTTTGATGATACCTATGATTTCCCTTACTACCCCTTCAATCATGGTGGGGCCTATGATCATTATCCCTCCATTCACCTCCATCACGGTTTCATCCCTTGTAGTTTTGATCAAATTCAGAGGAGAAAGAAGAAGATGCAAATAAAGAGGACGAAGAGGGAGAAGGACTACCACCACCATGATGTCTACCACCTCCTCTTTACTTGTCATGGCCATGATCATCAGATTTTCTATCAACATGATGCTTGGTTGAGCACCTACCTTAACTCTCACTTTTTCTTAAACCTAGATTGTTGATAATGGACTGCAGATTTGGGTTCACGCCCCCATCACTAATGTCAAGGGATGAAGAATCTTCATGTTGAGAACCCCTAGAGGGAGGGTCCTCATTGTCATTTAATAGGAACAAGGGGTTAGTGAACCATTTCACCTTTGTAGCTTCATAATGCTTTTCCTAATGCCCGATCTCATTTGCATTGTGTTTCTATGGGACAATAGTCCCGATAGTCATGGTCTTGCATAGCATATTCGTCATGGAGGTCCTCGATGCATGACCTCTTAAGAGTTTGAAGCAACATCCCAAGAATAGATTGGTTAGGAGGTAACACAATTTTGCCCTCCATATCTCTCCACCGTAGCTTCTCATCCTACTACACGATGAAGGTGAAATTAGGATGAGTGTACACCACTTTGAATTCTTAGGGCACTAGCAGTTTTGAATCATCATGCCTGGGAGAAAAAGACATTTTGAATTAGACAAAAAAATAGTGTGCTTTAATTATAATTATAATTACTATTTTTTTGAATGATTGTGAGCTTAGGATTCATTCCAATGATTTTTAAATAATATTCACTAACTTCCTAGATAGTGCACATATCAAACTACAAGTCCCTAGCAATGACACCAATGATGAGTGACAAGTAGACCCTATGCTCAACCATACAAATCACTAAGCGTTCATGCAAAATCCGATTGAATTTTGTGGACTTATAACCTACTAAGCACATTGGTCTCTAGGAAGTGAAACTAACTATTACAATCATTGTCTTCCCAATTACACTTGTGAGATGCAAAGGTATGGTTAAGTGCAACTTAGGCACATGATTTTTATCATTTTTCTGTTTTTTGTTTTAGTTACCTAAGGATAAATAATAATGAATAAAAATAAAATAATTAAATTGCTAATTTAATCTAATCAACTACACCTAACTAATCCTACCATATGCATCTGTTCCCACTTGTCGTACACAACCTAAACACATTTGACGCTACTAGGTTATCAAACGTTAAGCGTTACTAAGATTACCAAGTGCTAAACGTATGCTCAAAGTGGTCATACTTATGTGTTCAATTAATTTCTATTTAATCTAGCTTAATTACTTAAAGAATTAAAGTAAACTGCATAAAACATTAAATGCATAAATGAATAATTAATCTATTTCAATGTGCTGCATGATTTATTATAAAGTTTATCTTTATTACTGCACACACTGTTGTGCTTAGGTATAATAGTGCTCGAATAAAGATCCATACACTCTTCGACTCCTACAATGGGCACTTTAGAAAAATATTCTAACTTTCAAATGACAAACCTGCAAGAGATCTGCTATAACTATGACAAAAGATGTCATAAACATGATAGGTGAGCATGTATTTAGGGGCTCAAATAGACACTATGTTGACGAGGCCATGTCAATGCATCAAATCCCACGTCGATGCTGCTACATCGATGGGGTCACATTAATGGGCCCTTGTTGATGGAACCCAAGAAAATGCCACTCATCAACATCTGATGGGATGCGATATCACATGGGCTGTGATATTGTGTACGCGATATTGTGGTGCGTCGCCAAGTTTATAAATAAGAGGTAGCTCTCCCTTGTTTTCACATCTAGGCCTAGACTGTATCGAAACTCTGGCAGTTTGATCCCTCTAAAGATAGAATATTTTCCATGTGCCTGCAGTAGGAACTCCAAAGTGAACGGATCTTTATTCGAGCAAATATTGTACCTAAACACATGTTTGTGTACGGAAATAAAGATGAACTTTTGGATAAACCTTACAATGCATGGAATAGGCTAATTGGGACTTTATTTATTAATATTTACTATTTTCCATTTAAATGTTTTATTAGTTATTAAATCTTTCTCAACCCTTCTCTCCTAGTTAAGTGCCTCAATACGACTGCTTCGAGCATGTGCGTTACGCTTGGTGATCCCAGCAACGATTAGCGTTTGGTAACCAAGGCTGCATTGGTTCAAGGTGTGAACGGTAAGTGGGAATGGATGCTGACACTAGGTTAATTTAGGCTTAGTTAGTTAGTTAGAGTTAGTTAGTTAATCTCTTCAACCCTTCACCTCACTAGCATAAGAGATAAAACAGAAAAGACATAAAAATCATATACCTCAGACTTACTTAACCATACACCATGAAAACTACAAGTAAGTTTGGGAAGACAACGAATAATTAACCTTAAGTGTTCCATGAGGCATGTAGGCACTTAGTCTACAGAGTTCAACCGGATTGTGCATGTTATGCTCATATTCGTATGGTTGAGTGTAGAGGTACCTCGCCACTCATCATTGGCACCGTTGCCGGGGACTAAGTGTTTGTGCGCTAAGTAGAACATAGGAAATTACTCACATCATTGGAAGCCTAAATGAACCTTAGGGTTAATTAAATGGAAAATTTATATAACGGTTAAATAGCACACCGATAAGACATAATGTCTTCTTCTTCTTCTCACAAGCGTGTTACACCACCTAGGGATAATACGAGAAATAGTCGACAATCAAAAACACATAACCTAAATCCACCAGTTCCTCAACAATATAGGGTGACATATACTCATCCCGATGAGTACATATCCAATTTTACTTTTATCCTCCATCAAGATGAATAGATGCGCTGGAGAGACTTGCAAGGTAACATAGTATTATCTCCAGATCATGCAATCCCCAACATGCTCCTCCGTGCTTTGGCACAGATTGGCATGACTCAGCTTTATGTTGAATATGTTATAGGTGATTTTCACACAAGGGATTACTATCCTACAACCACACAACATATGAGGGATTACACTGTTGAAGGGCAAAGAGGTTCCGCACGTCCTAAGCGAAGCTAGAGATGGTGAAACACTTATAATGGGTTCTCTATCAAAAGATGTTCCCCCTCCTACTAAAAGTGAGGAAATGGGGTATCAGAACCTACACTCCACAATACACAACCCTAGTTTTGATCCCCGTGAACACCAGCTGTTCACTGAGGGAACAACAACACATGACAAGGATAGGCACTCAGATCATCATCACGATCAGGGCTGAAGCCATCGAAGATAAGGCAAGAAACATCGTCATGGCAATGGTTCTCCTTCTTCTTCACCTTCATCACATCATTCACCCTCTCCTTCCACATCAGGGTGTAGTCATAGAGAGCATAATGGAGAGGATAAGAGTAAGAGAAATGAGAGACCTTGATGAGAGAGTCAAGAGAGAGGATGAGGGCAATCAAGAGAATCATGGCATGAACGAAGGGAAAGTAGGGAACAACGTAGACATCATAGACATCATGAAAGAGATGATCATGATGAACCCCTACTTGCCACCTAAAGCATGCTAGATATAACAGAGGCTGTGAGAATCCCAACAAGGCATCAAAACGATAGTCGGATCAAGCGCTTAGACATGAACAATATCCTACGATTTGAAGGGGGATACAACACGGATCCGCAAAATTATTTACAGGCATTCCACGATGCCTATGCCTTGCAAAACATAGAAAACGAGTGGCAAAAACTAAAGTTGTTTCCCAGGAAACTCATCAAGGAGAAAGAGAGTTGGTATCGATCCTTAGAACCAGAAACCATTAGGAGGTGGAGTACAATGTTAGAACTCTTCAACTATAAGTATCAGACGTACTCTAGAGTGTCTAATTTGCGTAAGCAAATACAATGATGGAAGTAAGGTATTCATGAACCCTTGGATGCTACCATGGGCCACTACTACGCATTGTTACATCGTTGCTCGGGCCATGGATACGCACAGTGGGATCAACTTTGCCATCTTGTAGATGGGCTAAGGTATGAAACTAGGAGAACCCTTGGGACTTATGCCCAAGGGAGACTATTAGAACTTAGATCCCATGAAATTCATCACTTGTTGGAACAAGTAGCCAAAGAAGAAGGGGAGCTATGAAAAAGGAAAAGTACGAAAGAATATAACTATGATCCCTCTCTTCGAAAGAAGGAAGTGAGATTTTGTGATGAAGAGGATGAGTCATCACTCAAAGAGTTGGTGAACAGAAAAACCTTGCCACTTCAGAAGCTAACAACGGAAGTATCGACTAAGGTAGATGAAGTATGGAGCTCCTTAGACAGTAAAATTGAAATTTTCCTGAAAATCATAGAGGAGTCTAAGGAGGAACAAAGTAGTGACAAGGACAAGAAAACGCGAAGACATTCAGGCCCTACACGTGACAAGGGTAAGGGGAAAATAACTATCTTCGATGAGGTTGTGGACTCAGACACAGATGATGACAGTGGATGTGAGATCTACCAATATGACCATCCTAAGGGATGTTTTCCAATCATCTCACATCTACAAGAGTCTGGGGTGTATGCACTCAACGCGAGGCTCAATAGACAGTAGACACCCTATAGGTTACCTTACCCTCAAGGTAACCCAAGATAGTTCCACCAAACATTGACGTACTATCCAAGTGGAACTCCACCACAACCCATTAGACAACATCAGCAGTGGCAACACCCACAGTCATGGGGGATGCCATCGTCGAAACAATACTACCCTTACTGGTAGCCCGATCCTTATGGATATTACATGTAGCAGCCGATCCTTATGGGTTACGCAACTCCACAACATCACTACCCAATTCGGGAATATTATTAGACTTCCCCTTCTAGTAGGGATGCTCCACATGGATACCATCCTCCAAATCCATCCGCACCTCTCACGCCGGTAGCTCCACCACCAATTGCTCCAACAATGCCAAGGGTATTTCCCACTCAACCGCAACAACTCAATGTCACGAGGGCTTCCAATCCTCAATTCTTAGTTGGTCCTAACAATTTTACTCCAAAATGATCTTTCTTTAGAACCAACAATCCAACTAAGCCCTCACCCTCACAAGCAGTTGAACATCTAAACACTACCGTACCAAATAAGGTTTCGGGAACCCCTTCAAACAAAAAATCGTGCCCAATGCACACGGTTATGCTAATGCATACTATAATCGACTGGATTAAGGTAGGCCACCTTTCCAAGAAATGATCCGATCCTGGGAGCCCCATAATTTATCTTTAGGTTGCTAGGAATGAACCTCATAAGGTTCTTCTTGACTCAGGCTCTAGAGTCAACTTAATCTCACAAGAATTGCATAAAACCTGGAACCTACCTCCACTCAAGAAGAGCAATATTCACTTAGAGCTGGTTGACCAGTCCATCATTGTTTCTTTTGGACAGGTTGAGGACATTTTTACCACCATGGGTGGTTGGTCATATCCAGCTGATTTCCTAGTAATTCAAATAAACAATGACAAAGGGGATTTCCCAATAATAATGGGAAGGGCATGGCTATGTACAATTGATGCACGCCTAAGAATCTGCAATCTTTCCCTAGAAATATCCAAGAAAAATACTTTTGGGAAGATTGAGAGGAAGAGAGTTCCATGCATTGCATATGATGACATAGGGTGACATTGCGTGAAGAAATCATGGGTGATGTGAAGTTTAACATTTCTTGCATGAAATCAATGTGCACAAGATATTGACATACAAAAGTGCCTATATGCAGCAGCCACACAACAAGAAGACACCCAGTGGCTAATGGCTGATCTAGGAAGCAACTCAATGACATGCATGGAACTAATTGAGGGGATAACTAGTGCTTACATTGAAAGCACCGACGTACTAAAGCAAGTCCATTGCCAACTTCCAGCCCTTAGCTCCAAAAACATTAATTAGGGGAAGTTGGAGATTCCTAAGGAATTTAGACAAGAGCCCATAGACCTAAAACCATTGCCCACTGGTTTGGAATACATGACCCTTGAAAACAGAAAACTGATAATTGTCAACGCAAAACTTATCCCCAAGAAAAAAGAAAGCCTATTAAAGGTCATCAATAAATGGTCAAAAGCCTTTACCTAGTCATACCCCGAGATAACTGGAATAAACCCTAGGATATGCTAACATAGGATTTACACGGACTCCTCCATGAAGCCTCAGAAACAACCACAGAGACGATTGAACCCGAAATTGAAACAAGTAGTGAAAGAAGAGATAGAACAGCTCCTCAAGGCCAAGTTCATATATCCCATTGCTGATAGTGAATGGGTTAGTCCTCTAGTAATCATGCCTAAGAAAAAAGGTAAATGGAGGGTATGTATAGATTTTAGGCTACTGAACATGGAAACATTCAAAGATCATTTTCCATTGCCATTCGTTGAGCAAGTCCTCGACACTATAGCGGGGCATTGCTATTATAGTTTTCTGGATGGGTATAGTGGATATAATCAAATATGAATAGCACTAGAAGATCAAGCCAAAACGATGTTCACCAGTCCCTGGGGAATGTTCACATATAAGCAAATGCCATTTGGCTTGTGTAATGTCCCCGCCACATTCCAACGTTTAGTCCTAAGCATTTTTCAACAACAAATAGGAAATGGAGTGGAAGTCTTTATGAACGACTTCTCCACTTATGGGACAAGCTTTGATCAAGCCCTAGACTGGTTAGAGCAGGTCCTGAAATGATGCGTTGAAACCAATCTAAAGCTCAACTCGTAGAAAAGCCATTTGATGGTTCAAGAGGGCATAGTACTGGGGCATAAGATCTTGCAATCAGGAATAGAGGTGGACCCGAAAAAAGTAAAGGTTATCCAAGGAATCACTCGACAACCAGAAACAGTCAAAGATATTCGGTCATTCCTTGAACACACTGGATACTACAGAAGATTTATTGAGAACTTCTCCAAGATTGCCAAACCATTGGTAGAATTAACGAAAAAATATGCACCCTTCAAATGGACTAGGGAATGTGAATGAGCATTCCAAACTCTAAAAAAAAGGCTTGTGGAAACCCCTATTCTACAAGCCCCCAACTAGTCCAAACCATTTCATATCATGACCGGCGCATCTAATTATGCCTTAGGAGCTATACTAACATAGTTAGATGAACAAAAACACCCTTATTGCATCCACCATGCGAGTAAGAGTATTAATGGTGCACAACTCAACTACACCACCACTGAAAAGGAATTAATGGTTGTAGTGTTTGCACTAGACAAATGTAGGCACTATGTGTTGGGCTACAAAGTGTACATTCATACAAATCATAGTGCAATTTGGTTCCTCATGAACAAGCCAACGGTTAGTCCTTGTATTATACGTTGGTTGGTAATCCTTCAAGAGTTCGATTTAACAATAGTAGATCAAAAGGGCACTGAGAACGTTGTTGCCAATCATTTATCTTGGTTGCGTCGAGATAACAAAGAGGATGAATACATTGTATCTGATCATTTTCCTAACGAAATCCTCTTTGCCGGTGTAATAAATAACCAACCCATGGGAACAAATTGGTATAGTAGCATTCTCACTTGAGGAACTTGAGGATGAGTCAATAATCCCATACCTGCCCAATATTTTGTAAGGAACTTGAGGATGAGTTTTTATTCAGTCATGGGGGTATGATGGCATGCAATATCACAGCTGCTGCGATATCGCATCCCACGCATTATCGTGTACGCAGTATCGCGTCACCCCTCGCGATATCACAGTGCACTGCCAAGTCTATAAATAAGAGGCAGCTCTCCCTTGTTTTCACATCTAAGCCTAAACCATAGCGAAACTCTGGTAGTTTGATCCCTCCAGAGATAGAATATTTTCCATGTGCCCGTAGTAGGAACTCCAAAGTGAACGGATCTTTATTCGAGTAAATATTATACCTGAACACATGTTTGTGTACAGCAATAAAGACAAACTTCTTGATAAACCTTGCAGTGCATGGAATAGGCTAATTAGGACTTTATTTATTGCTATTTACTATTTTCCATTTAAATGATTTATTAGTTATTAAATCTTTCTGAACCCTTCTCTCCTAGTTAAGTGCCTCAGTACGACCGCTTCGAGCACCTGCATTACGCTTGGTGATCTTAGCAACGATTAGTGTTTGGTAACCAAGGTTGCATTGGTTCAGGATGTAAACAGTAAGTGGGAATGGATGTTGACGCTAGGTTAATTTAGGCTTAGTTAGTTAGTTAGAGTTAGTTAGTTAATCTCTTAAATCCTTCACCTCACTAGCATAGGAGATAAAACAGAAAAGACATAAAAATCATATACCTCAAACTTACTTAACGATACACCGTGACAACTACAAGTAAGTTTGGGAAAACAACGAATAATTAACCTTAAGTGTTCCATGAGGCGTGTAGGCACTTAGTCTGCGGAGTTCGACCAGATTGCACGTGTTACGCTCATATTCGTATGGTTGAGTGTAGGGGTACCTCGCCACTCATCAACATCCAAACATCATTTCTATTAAAGCACTTTATAATCCATGTTGTTGCAAGAAAAATACCATGGTTATAATAATTAATGAGGCCAAGTCCTCCATATTTCTTGTAACAAGTATAAATATCCTAAGAAACTCTAGAAAAAGCTTTTCTATATTACTTAGTAAGCCAAAGAAATTAATGGATTATATAATTAATTCTTTCCTAAGAAGTTCTAGAAGGAGCTCAACAATTAGAGTAATAAACATGAGTTGATTGAAACAATTGGTTAATAACTAAAACTTCGCCAACAAGGGCGAGCTTTTTTTTTTCTTTTTATTTATCAAGATTCTTTTTAATTTTATTAGCCACATAATTCCATAAAATAGCAAGATTAAGTTTAAAAGAAAAATGTATTCCTAAAATTTTGAATAGAGAATATTGTTTCCAAGGCTTGAGAGTAACCCACTCATCAATATTACCATTACAATAAATAATAGATTTTTGCCAATTAATTCAAGAGCTAAATAACATGCAATAATCCTCCACTTTAGCTAAAAGACTATTGATATGTTATAGAGAGTTGTTCATCATGAAAAAAGAATCATCTGTAAAGTGCATGTTAAGAAATTTTGTACCTTAATCATTAGTTGAAATTCCCTTAATGAAATTCCTTTGTAGATCATAATGTACATTATGTAAAAGAAAATCTATAGTAATAATAAAAATATAGAAAGATAGAGGATAGCCTTAGTAAACTAAATGTTAAAGGAAAAAGGATGAACTTAATCCAATATTAGTAGTAACTTAAGAATTATTATTAGTGAGTAGGGTATAGATAAGTCGAATAAAATAATTACCAAATCCCAGTTTATAGAAACAAGAAATAATGATATTCTGTTCAATTTTCTCGTAAGATTTGACATAATCGCACTTAATAAAAACAATGTGTTGGTTAGTATTAGAAGCTCACTACATTCCCTCCCAAGTTGGGATAACATTATTTAAGATATGTTTACCTTTAACAAAACCAATTTGATTAGGCCTAATGATATATTCAATAACATTCTAAATTTGGCATGTCATAAATTTAGCTGAAATTTTATAAATATTATTAAGAAGTTTAATAGGCCTTCAATTGTCAATGTTTTGAATATCTCCATTTTTAGAAAGAAGACAGATCACATCTTTATTAATGTTTTTATCAAGGGAAACTTTTTTAATTGATTTTTGGAAAACATGAAAGAGATCATCTCCAATAATGTCTTAACGCCTCTTAAAAAATTCAATAGAAAAACCATCAAAACCTAGACTTTTACCATATGCTAAAATAAAAGGATGCTACTTTGATTTCTTCTTTTGTAAATTTTACTTCAAGAATACTTTGATGTTCTTTTGTTATAAGATGAGAAATATGCATCCTAGAGGCTTGGAAGGATTTCTTGCTAAAACCTTTATAAGAAAAAATAGAAGAAAATTGATTCACTAAAAAAGTATTAATAGTCTTAGGATCTTTAATGATTTAATCATCATATAAAGTGGTTCTAGTTTAGGTACTTAACCCTTTCCTTCTAGAAATTTTAAAAATTCCTTACAAGGTTCATCTTCAATTTTTAGCCAACCCATTAGACTTTTAGTAAGAGTACTTTTAGCTTCAAAAGTATTCCAACATTGTTTAGCATAACAAGCTTTAGCCAAGGCTTTTTAAGTTTTAAAATTAAAGGGAAAGGATTTGCATTTGCTTTATAGATTTGTAAGATCTTTTTCAACTTGATGCTTATGCTTAGAAAATTACTTTTTAAACTATTTAGCATAATTTATAATTGAACAAGTAGTTTGTTGCTACTATTCAATCCAACCAATATCTCTAATAGGCTTTTTTTCTATATTCCATAAATACTTCAAAATATTTTTTTTCATTGGGTCTTATCAACATATTAGCATTTATATGAAAAATATCATGGTTTTAAAAGGATGAATAATTAATACCAAAGAAAAAAATGCTAATAGGAAAATGATCTAACAAAGTAGCATCTATATGTACTTCTACTTCCCTTATAAGCTTTCAAAAGAAAACATTAGATATGTAAATTTTATCATGTTGACAATAAATTCTATCATTTCCTTATTGATAATTACACCAAGTATAATGCTTCTCATTCAAATAAGATAGATATAAAGAGCTAACATCAAAAAGAAAATATTTTTCTTTAAAATTACACTAATCTTCCTTTTCTTAAGACATATTAGGAGGAAGACCACTAAGATTTTCTAAATAACTTTCAACTATATTGAAATCACCTTCAATAATTCAAGAAAAATTAGATAGAGATAGAAGATATTTCCAAGCCTCTAATTGATTTTTCAAATTATTAGAAGCATAAATATCACATAGTCCAAAGTCACTTTTTTCACTATGATAAATAATCCAAATAACTCTTCCAAGGCTGTCAAAAATAGAATTTAAAACTTTTTTGGTCCAATTTTTATCAACAAGAATAGCAACACCTTCTTCATGAGTAGGGGCAAAAAACAATGCAATTTTTAAAAATGCATTTACTAACAAAATTAATATCATGAGCTAAAATTTTAATTTCTTACAAGAAAAGAAAATCTAGAGATAAATACTAATATGAAAGATACTCCCTAAAAATCTTTGCTCATGACTTTTCCAAAATGACCCAAACTTTCCATGATAAAAATAACAAAATGGCTTTTAGGGTATATTTGGAATAGAGGAAGTTAACATGCATTGCATTTTTTAAAAAAATTAAGATTACATATTATCTAGTTATTAGTCATACTTGAGGTATCTTTATATTCCTCTATAATTCTTCCAAATTATCATGTTGGCTTTATGTCTTGAGGTATACTTATAGTCATTCTTTCAAATTCCAATCCCCCTTCCTATTATCTAGTTATTACCATGCTCAACCTTATTTTGTTGGTTAAGAAAGCAATGAAATTACCAATTGAGCTATCACCTTAACATTGTCCAAATTAAAATATCATATGTATCCTTAGGACATATGAATAACATAATAAACATAGCAATGCCTCAAATACAACTCAAATCTATAAATCATTATCTTAAAAAAAAAACAAATGATTAGTTAAGCTACAATCTCATCAAGTATGTATTTAAATAATAAAAACAAAGATGTAATAAAAACAAGGAGACGTTGCATTCGCTATATCAATAATGTATTTTGTTATGAGCAAGGTATTATCTTAAGTGCCAAGTGGGTGGCTAAGTGCTTAATTAGTATATAGTCTTGAAAGCTTCTAATCATAAGCACAACCAAATGGGTAAGCTTAGAGATAGTGATTATTAGAAACATAATCATTTTTAATTAGTTTTTTCATAAAAGTACAAGTATCTCAAACTCTATTATTGTCATAAAACACATTTGAAAGGCTTGGAAGTTTTATCAATTCTTGCTTCAATGCTTGATAAGTTACCTTCTCAGTAGATTTCAATTAATAATGAATTGTAGGCTAGTAAGCACCCACATCTTTGCAATACTTAGTGTAAGCTTGACATTACCTCTCTTTCATCTCTTTGTATGTATAATTAACGGGTTAATTGCTCAAAATACCATATTCTCTATGGCATTAATGCTTCTAAATATGAGTTCTAGTACTATTATTTAATCAAGATTAAATTTTCTATGGAATGTCAACCATAATATGCAAATATGGAAGCATCAAATTTAAAAGATATAAAATACTTTCACTCCTTCAAAAATTAAGTATTTCATATGGTATTTGATTAATCAAGATTTTCCTATTGGTACTTTTCACTCTTAATTAGGTGTTCATGATCCTATACGTTCCTTATATAACATCGAAGATTCATTCATCAACTACTTTTTTACTTGGCCCCCTGGCTAAAGTTCTTGGTATTGGTGTAATTCATATTTACATGGTTTAAAACCAAGGTTGGAGAAAATTTTATTTGGTAATACCCATCAACTTTAAGGATTTTTTCTTTAAAGTTAGAGTTACTTTTGTTTATGCTATTTAAAAATTTAATGTAATGTGATTTATAGTAGGGATTCTCTAAATAAATTTTTTTCTTTGTCTATTCAAAGTAACATTTTTAAACAACTTATGCTTCAGCTCCATCCCTAAATATATCCCTTAGTTTTTCTGTCTATTTTTATCTATTTTTTTTTTCATTTTTACAAGAAGGTTTTAGCACCAAATGAAAATCTAAGAAAACATTTTTTAAAGTGAACCAGGCACTAATCCTTTTCTTACCCTAGAGGGAAGACTTTTAGGATTGCTTGTAAGGATGAAATCTTGAAAAGGCATCACCAAAATTATTATTACCTCACTAATGCCCCTCTACAGTTGTGCTCTAAATTTTTCTTTTTTAAAATATATTTTATTATTTAGGTCTAACTGCATTTTCCCTATCCCATATGTCAACACACTATATCAATAATAAATCATATTCATCATTAGTAAATATCTCTCTCTTGATGTTGCTTTCTCTAATTACATGTTTCTGATTTATCTATAAATTACAACCTCTTAGAGTCGTATGTAGCATATATTATAAGTCTCATACATGTCTTTAGAGAAGTCCTAGCTAAATTATAACTTTATTATTGTTTTATATTGTAAGAAACAAAAACGTTATAGAATATTTGAAGTGTGGGAATGCAAAAAATATTAATAATAAGCTAAAAAAATTTAAAATACATCACATGTTTAATTACTGAGTAGAAAGAGTCAAAAAAGACATGGAAAGAAATAGCTTTCTAATGTTACGGATATCTACTCAGTTGTACTTCCTCACAATAGATTCTTTGAAGAATCAAGAAAGAAAAATTAATTGAAAGGGGGAGAATAATTTTAATTCTAATATAATTTTCCATATTTATGGTTGAACTAAAAACAGTGAAACAATTTGATCTAGAAAGCTCCAATAGTGTCCAAATTGATCTTGGAGCAGACATTTTTGTCTTATGCTTTAATTTTTTTTTAATGTCAACTGATTACTGTCTGTGCTGGTCTAAATACGAGATTGAGTTTCTAATAATTGATTTACTGTTTGAAAATTAGTTTCAGCGTAGAATTTCGAGTATTGTTTTGGGGTTTTAGGCGTTAGCTCTTGCTCCCTTGAACAAGGTGATACATATATGCTGCACAACGTTTAAAATTGTTATCAACTGGAGTCATCTGAGTTTCTAATAATTGATTTACTGTTTAAAAAATAGTTTCAGCCTTGAATTTCGAGTATTGTTTTGGGGTTTTAGGTGTTAACTCTTGCTCCCTAGAACAAGGTGCTACATATATGCTGCACAACATTTAAAATTGTCATCAATCACTTCAACTGGAGTCACCTCAGTCAAATTGCTGTGAGTCAGAATCATCAGTCTTATAGCTTCAACTGGAGCCACCTCAGTTTCAAAAACACAAACAGCTAAATCAATTATTTACCAATTGAGTGCAACTACTAGCTTCGAGTGCAAGGAAGTAACTGTTGATTCTATCCCAACATAAACAGTAGACGACACTTATCTGCTTGACTGAAGATGGAGGGAAGGGTTAAATATGAATAGGTATGACAGTGAATGGGAATTAAATGGAAGCTCTAAAGGGTTCTTAAAAAGGTGATATACTGTTATTAAAGTTTATGGCATGATAACTTTGACATAATTTATCGTGACAGGCAATAGTACTAAAAGTCATTATTAATGTTAGCAGTAAAAAGTAGTCTTTCTTACCGTTGATGAACAACAATTCGTGTAGAATATCCTCCTTTCATTACTGTGCCATCAATATCAATGCCGTTAAAGGTAAATGTGGCTCCTTTCTCACAAATGGATTCCTTTTTTTCATTGCAGTATTTGCAATCCTGACAAGAAAAGACATATGTGCCCACACCTAAACGATCTTCAACTTTGAAGCCAACTACAGCAGAATCGACTTATTCCACCATTCCAACAATTTCATGACTGTTCAACAAATAGTCACAACTCACAACAACAGTACATGGAAAAAATGTACCTTGAAAACCTATATGTTAGCTGATAATATACATATAATTCAAAGAGTAAAAATTTTGGAAAAGCCTAACAAATATTGATTAAGAAGGAATAGACTTTGTACCCCAGTACCAATGGGTATTTAGAATGACCATGCTTATTTCTAGTCCATACAACATCCGCATAGCATATTGCACAATGAGTTATCTTTATTGAAATCTCATCAGCACCTGGGATTCTGTGTAAATGCACTATGAATAATAAGCAATAAAGTTGATAAATATGAAGACACAAACTATAAAATATTTCAAAGGATTGCTGAGAAAATCTAATAACACATGACATCTTTACCGAGGCTCACTGTTGTATTTAATATGTCAAAATCCATTTGGTTAGGACGAGGTAATAATAAATTTAGACAAGAGGAACAAAAATGCAGAATATCCTTAACAGATAGTAATTTCATGAAAAATAAAAAGCTTTTAATTGATCAAAAGACAGTTATGTTTGGAATCATAAACATATAAAAACACCCATCTCATAGAATTCAAATTTTAATTTCTAGCAAATTGTGTAGTTTTCAATAACATGCATTGAAATAGGTGCTGCAAATGTTTTTATAGGAAAAATATCTTGGTTTCATGCAGAAAAGCTCATGGCCCCCACTGATATTACAAGATAACCCATAAACCCAATTTTGAAGTGTAATTCTATAGAAAGAGATTATATGAAAAGTAATCATCCTTCTATAAATATATTAGAGCTCATTGATTTCTTTAGAATTCATTTATTTCTAAAGCATATCATAACCCCAGTAGCTTTCATATGACCTTAGTTATTGCCAGGATAAATGCCGAAGTGAAAACTGCAATTTCAGGAGTTCTATTTAGGGTTTTGGATGCCAAATATCCATAAAGGTTTCAATCAACACCTAGAGCCCTGATAAAAAAATATAATAAATCTAAGAACATAGAGGGTAGGAATGTTTGTAAACTACGAAGATTAGAGATTGATGGCCAAAATATAAAGAGCCATGCTGTAGATCCATCATATTCAAATCAGCATGGCTTGGCACCAGTGCAAACCTCACTTCATTTTGAATAGAAACCATCATAGTGTTTAGCAACTACTGGGAGAGTAGCTTCACTTTCACATTTATTGAAGTTCCTAACTTTTTAGAATATTCATTAAATTTCATCTAATATATTATTGTTAATGAAGAGATTTGGCTCATGTTCCGTAGGGACTGCAATTTGATCTAAATTGTAACAACTATTTATTGAAATATCTACTACTGGATACTTATTTTAGTTATCAGGATTTCATGGAACTAAGTTGTCAAACATCACCATGGACGGCTGGTGTAACAACTCTGACCATAGATTTAGTAACTAGAAAATAATTCGAGTCTACAGGTTCCAAAGAAACAAACACCAAACAGCGGGGAAATTTTAGATGTAACCTTTTATTTAAAGAAAAAAGTATATATTTTAGAAAGCAGAAATACTTGGAGAACAGTTGGTTAAGAAGCTGAAAAAAGATATTGAACATAATTTAAAAAAAAAGTAAAATAAAAATAAAAAGAACCTGTTTCACCAAAATTAAGAGAGTGAATAACTAAAGAAGACAATCCTGAATTCTGGAAACCCCTAGACTTTCAATGGTTGTATACCATAGGTCTAGTAGGCCAAAATTGTAAGGTCCAGGAACCAGAAAACAAATGATGGAAATTATCAATGAGAAAACCATTTGCTAGAACAAAACAACTTTATCACTGAGACACTGCCAATGATAGAAACTCATAAGAGTTTATTCCATTGTCTGTATAATGATTATAAATGATAAAAGAATTTTTGTTTCAATTTGAATAATGGTTATATACCACGCATTTGAATAGATCTACAGCTAATGAAGGGAAATTAAATCAATTTGAGGCCACTGGATATTTTGTACGCTCTCAGCAACACTTTATTACTTGAATAAATTGTCACTTCCATTGACAACTCAAAATATTTACAAATATATGAATGAAAACCAAAAATAAAAATAAAAAATTGTACTACTGGTGGTCATGCACGTGTTGTCTGAGCATCAACCATAGGACTTCATGTGAAAGGAAGCAGATATGAAAACTTTTCACAACAATTTGTTATATATCAACTCTCAAGTACGTCTGTAAGTGTATGCTTATAAGCCTTGCATATGGGTTTTTGAGAAATGAAGTGTGCACATATTTAACTGCAAATCAATAAATGTAAGAATGAACCTTGCCTTCTATTACATTTGCACGGTGATAAAATTCCAGAAGGATCTCGTGCAGCCCAACCAAGGCAATTCTCACCACCTTTACTGGCATCCATCATTGATCTATGTGCCTGTTTAAGATCAAGTTTCACTGTTCAAAAAACAAAAAGTTTCCAAATAAAATTTCCTTACAAACGTAATTTTCAAATGAGTGAACGAGGGTAACAATCAGATGCAACAATATATGGTTAAAATTAACATTTTCCTTTTCAGGTTCTTTCTTCTCAAACAAAAATGAATCATGTTGCGATTATATCTCCATTTTCAGATGGAAATAATATCCAAAATTGATGCGTAGACACATGCTACGCTGCATTGTAGTCTCACATGTAATGTAGGTAAAAGTGAAGGAAACAAAGTATTTAAATCAAAAGAACTTTTAGAAGGATCACATATTACGGAAGAAACTTTTCTTTTTGAAAAATCGAAAACCGCTGTTATCAATGTCACAAAAAAGATATGCATGCTGATAATTTAAGAAAGCATCATTGAATTCGAATGTATTCCCAGAAAAACGGCATTTTGAAGAAGGCATGATCTTTAATGCTAATGAAAATTTCCATGAAGTATGTCATGTTTTTCCATTGACGCAGTCTTGCAAACCGCACGCTCTTAAGCCACTCCTTATTTTTAAAGAGTTGTCGGTTGCTCTCATACCAGAGCTCATAACAAATACAAGAAGGAAAGCATCCTTAAGTCTAGCTTAGAACTTACTATCTTGTCAAATCTTCGAATTTTGGACGCAACTCAAGAAGCTACCATCATCAATACACGTGCCTGACATTGCTTTCAACAGATCTCACATCAACTGAGCATAAGAACAATTAATGCCCTTTACAAAGTGGAGCATCCTTCACTGGTAACTTGAAAAAGAGTTTCATGTGATAAATTGAATAATAGCTTAGTAGAATACGTAACAATATGGAAGATTTTTACTACGACCTAGATAGCACTGTTAGATTTTGAATTCACTATGCACACTGTTGCAACTGTAATCAAGAAGCCAAGATTCCATAGCAAAGTTTGTCCATTCATGCCATCATAATGAAGTTTATGATAAACGATTCTAGTTATTGTCGAGGTACTCTAAAGAACTAAACGGCTGCGTACCTTTTTGTTTGCAGGGATGTGTTTTCTGGATCATTCAGTTCTTCGGATATATTGACCTTGTACTTTTTGTTTTATTTCTGAATGTGCCCCCGGCTAATATAGAATCGGGTTTTCCTTTCTCCTAAAAAAATGTTATTGTCTGAGGTACTCAATCTAATGTCAAAGTACTCAGTCTAGTATCAATGTTGAAAACCTGTTACTCTAAGGGAGTGTCATAACTGAAACCATTAAAACATAGAGTTTCTAAATCAAGATCCTTACAACTAGGCTAACAACATGACTTAACAATGGTAATGGTTTATTAATAAGCATATCATAGTGAAGTGTTAGCCTACTAGTAAGGGTCTTGGCCTAGTAACCCCACATCATAAGTCTTACAACTAGGCTAACAACATGACTTGATGATGGTAATGGTTTGTTAATCAGCATCTTATTGCAGTGTTAGTCTACTGGTAAGGGTCTTGGCCTAATAACCCCATATCATAGATTTTGATTCTACTAGGTACCACTGAATTATAAATTTTAAAAAGAAATTCCATTAAAGGAATTCTGAAATTGGTCCAATAAATTGTAAGTAAAAATTTCAGTTTAAGTATCTAGCATTTTAGAAAAAAATTTAGCAACTGTAAGAAGTGAATCCCAGATACCGCATATCTGTCCAGAAGAGATTTGGACATAAATACAAGGGATTGTAAGCTAAAACAATTATTACAAATATCTTCTTAAATTGCATACCAGAACAATAATGTTCTTCAGAAAAATGCAAGGGATTATGAGCCAAAATAATTATTAAAAATATCTTCTTAAATTGCATACCAAAACAATTATTAAAAACATAAAACTTTAGCTCCAAATAACAGCAGGATTTTTTTTTCCAAATGGATCGTATAGTCTACTACATATATATGTTAGAGGATATTTTCACCTATTTTTGTAAGCAAAATGTTAGTAATAATACCAAGCAGGTCTCTTCTCAGTGCATTGCAGCCTATGCAAAACCACGAGGCAATAAAGAAATCCGACAGCCAAAAAAATGAAAAAACAAAACAAAACAACTTCCAACGAAAATTTTAAGAAAGTTCTTGTTTCAAGGATGCATCATGCAAATTCATAATTCTCTGTCCGTCAAAAAAACGTTTAAAACAAAAAAGAGCAGAATACCATTAATTGTGGTTACAACTAAATCTCTTTCGTGGATGATCATGATAAAAACAGAGACATGAAACCATTGTTCATGTCCGAAGAATCCCAGGTGAAAAAAAACGCTTATGATGAATTGACGTACCCCGCAGCAACAGCAGCAGATGTAATTCGTAGCTTGATAGAGAGCCGATACTTCACAAGTTTTAAGTAGCTGATTTTATATTCAGATAATGCTTTTCAAAGGATAAAGCTCTAAGACTCTTAAGTCTTAAACATCAGCAGCGTAACAAATGGCGCAATCCATGACTTCAGAATATTTACTTGTAGCCTTCTTTGTAGAAGCAACAACGCACTAACTGACCTCAGAATAGAATCCCTGAATTTGCTCATCAGAATTGAATGAACTTTTAGGTTACAAATTTTACCAACGAGGCCATTACTGTATTGACAAGAAAGACTATATTAACATTTAATGATCAATTTAATATTGCTTATTCAATTGAATGAATTTTTAAGTTATGAGTTTTACCGCAAGGCTATGATATGTCCGCAAAGCCACGGATGGTTTAACTACCTTGCAGCGACGCCAAACCATGCCGGCCTTTATTGCATGTTTGCACAGCATACCAGATTTAAACCATGCACAGTCGCAGAAAGAAAACTCAGATGCAGGATTCCACCCATTGTACAATTGTGAACTATCACTTTGGCTAACTACCTTTACCATATTTAAATCATTCAAAAGAACATCACTGCCATGAGGTAGAAGTTTATCACTAATATATTCACAGAAGTCATTCTCATTTGAAAATAGGTCAAACCATTTCTTTATCACTAATATATTCACAGAAGTCATTCTCATTTGAAAATAGGTCAAACCAATAGCATGAATGCAAAACAGTTGAGAGTTTGTGCGCGAACCAATCCAGTCTCTCGTAACTGCTATCATTTTCTTCATTCAACAGCTGAGACTTTAAGTTAAAGTGGTAAGCTTCTATGACTGTAGATGTTTCCAGGCTTCCTGTGGGGAATGTATGCGTTGCCTTAATCAAAATTTTAGGTTTGGCAACCAATGCTCTCAAAGTAATTCAAGAAGCTTTCATGATCTACAAAATCTACTAAGAACCCATAAAAACCATTCATCACATTCAAATTTCTGCAGGCATTATTTATAAGGTCATCTAGCTGTTTCAACATGTCTTTTTGAATATCTACATTGGCACACTTCATCATTACATTGGTGGGCGATAAACTGAATCCCTTTTAGTCATAAAGCCTGCTCTATTAAATGGTCTAAATGTGCCAACACAAACTTTCTCCCTTTGTCTACTTAGAGTGACATCATTCAATGACTCATGTTTTAGCTAAAGTCCACATTGGATACATTAAAGTTAAAACTTGAGAACAAGCTTCTGAAAATGGACAAGGTGACATCATTCAATGACTCATGTTTTAGCTAAAGTCCACATTGGATACATTAAAGTTAAAACTTGAGAACAAGCTTCTGAAAATGGACAAGGTTTGATCCTTTTCCTACCAAGAGGGGGGCTTTTTTAGGATTGGTTGTAAGGAGGAAAACCTAAAAAGGTGTCCCAAAAAAACTATTGAACCATTTCTTTTATGTTTTGCTAGGGTTTCATCTCTCTTTAGTACTTCTTTATGACTTCTTTATAACTATACTCCGAAATTTTTTCTTTGTAGTAAATTTATTTTGGGTTCCTACCACCAATTAGTATCCCAAGATCCCTTAAAAACTAAGCTCATTTTACCGAATCTACCAGCCCCCCATGCCTTGAAGCATGATGCAAGGTTAGCATAGTAGGCTAAGATACCTAGACAACACCATGCATGCACTATTTGTAGAATGCTATTATATCACATGTTTCATACATCGTTAATGAGGTGTTAACCTAATGGTAAAACTCTTTATTTGCTTAGGGTGTACCTATATTATAATTATCTTACTATAGTGCCACTATACCAAAGCTTCCTTCCAATATTTTATCCTTGTCAACATCATTTTAATGAGATTTTCTCTTCATCATTCTAAATTCATTTTGTTATTCATCTTTCTCTCATCTACCAATCCTTCTAGACTTGTTTAGAGAGATGAGCAATGTGGCTTTCAGTGATGATCTTCTGAAAATCATCCCTTTTCCACTCAAGGATAATTGATTTCACATTAAATCCATCACTTTGCCAACTACAGGTACCGTTGGTAATTGGATGAGCAGGTACCGTTGATTTCAGATTAAATCCATCACTTTGCCAACTACAGGTACCGTTGGTAATTGGATGAGCAGGAGAGGCCATCTAGATTTTGAAAGTTGTTTTCCTTAGACGTTTCCTATTCAAAGAGGTGAGCAGGAGAGGCCATCTCGTTTGACGGTTACAGACTTTGAAAGTTGTTTTCCTTATTGACGTTTCCTATTCAAAGAGGAGAGGTGCCGAAGAAACATCTTGTAAACGGCAGGAATCGTCTCAAAATAAATGAATTTTATCCTGTAAAAAATTTGAATACATCTACTCATACCGTGAGATATTGATATATTTGTTGTTAATTCGTTTCATTGAGTTGTTACCTTCGCGGTAAGATAAGACATTTGACTTATGTTATGGATCATTAAATATTGATATCTTCCTTCTTGTCAAAATGGCAAGAGCCTACAAAGTTTATTGTCTCATCCGACCAAAGTTCAATGGTTCTTCATCAAGCTATAGTGCTAAGGTCTGTGAGTAAAAAAACTTAGTCGATTTGGTTTGATAGAACAATCAACTTTAATGAGTCGATACCTCCCAACGTCAGCATTCCGAGTCCAACCTCAAGCGAAGGTCAGTATGTTTCATTTTGTAAAATTTGCCCTAGTCATATAACTGAGGTAGAATCCTGAACCCAAAAACAAGGAATTTACTGCAGGGGTTCTTCCTGATGGACACCTATGCATAAAATACTCGATCATGAGATCTCTTATTTTGTCGAAAATCCTGGGCCTTCAAAATGGTTGCAGATTATTATGAACAAAACCATGCACAGGACTCGTCACCTGTGTTTTCAACAATGCAAGGTTTCATACAGGTTTTCAGCATATTGGCAGATAGATTTCAATCAGGGCATAGTGGTCACAGACCTTAAAAAAACGAAAAAAATGATGCAAACCCGGTAGACGATTTTTCCTAAAATCCTCCTCAGCAGTTAATCCTACAGAACCGAATGCTGCTGCATTATGCTGCCTCCACGGATTCCTCTGCAGGTACAAATGGGTGTTCTGGCTATTTTGCATCCGAGGCAACAGTAGCAATCTCTGAGTTAATTAGAGATTCAGGATTTTCTTGAACGCATGAAATAGAAAAGAATTTGAGAGCATTTAGGGGCAAACTGACATAGCCCCTCGTCGTTGAGGATTGAATGTTCGATCCGTTGTGCCTGGAAATCCGTATCAGAAATAGAGGAAGAAGATGATGTATTGTTGGCTAAATTCAAGACCTGAAAAGAGTATTGGGCTACTGTAGGCCTGGTAAACTTGCTGGACAAAGACAACATTGTCGGAGACGCAGGCTCAGGCAAAAGCGCAGACGGACGATGCATGTGGCCACGCCTGCGTTTGTTGGAAGTGCTTCTGGCATTGGTTCGCCATGTGTTATTTGCGGTGGCGTCTGTTATTTAAGGAATAACCATAGAAAACTCAATGTAGAACAACTAATTTTATGGTTTCACACATTGTAAGACACACAAATAATAAGGCATCAAAATATTAAAAAAAAGGGGTGTTGTATCTCTCGGACATTTGGCAAACTTGTATTTCTATAGTAAGTTTAACTTCTTCTTATGGTAGTTATAACTAAACCTTCATAATGTTGTAATTCATCTTGATTTTTCATGATGTTGTAACTTCCTAGTAGCGCTTCAAGGGTAAAAAAATCAAAGGGGATCTAGGAGAGGAGAAATCAAGAAGAAATATATTGAAGACTGTAAAACATGACTTTCTAAAGACATCAATTTAGCTGCTTTGTTTTAATTCTGTGAATTCCTTTTTGCCCATTTTGTCTTAATTGCTTAGCTAATGGTTTTAAAAGTATCATGCTTGGCATTTAATTTTGGGATTTTTTGATCACTCTTATAGCTTTGTTTTTTGTGCAATACTACACTTTTATTAGATTTGCCATATAAGAGCTTATGTTGTCTTAGAAAAGCATCTTGAGCAATTTAATAGTAATGTCTTATAGAAATTTCCTGTTTGAGTCTAGAGGATCTAGAAAATCTTTGGTACTTTGAGATAACTGAAATAGCTTCATTTTTTTAACGTTTATTCCCTTAATATTTCAATTTTGAGATTGTCAAATTTTTGTAAAAGCTCTATTGTTTACAATTCTTAGCAACTATTAACTAGCCAAATAAAAGCTTATACTTTGTCTTTTACAAAGCGTTTTGGAAGTTAAATAAAAGTGTTTTTTATGAAATTGCTTATTCAGCTCATAGGGTTTGGACAATCCATAATATTTAGATTGAATTGGAATAGCTTTATTGCGAAGTGTTTCCCCATGTCAATTTATCTCACTGAAATGTTTGAGATTTCACACAAATTGGCCTCTTTTCTTTTCTTTTTCTAAATCCATTAAATCTCACTTTATTGATTTTGGCAAAATTGCGCTCAAGCATTTTTGTGAAATTTTATTTATTTCAAGTAACGTACTATAGTGACTATATATAAACTAAATGACTTGATAAAATAGGAATCTTTAATGACTCACAATGTTTGACAAGGTTAGCTAATTACAATTTCATACACAAACCCAACTATTTCAACAATCACAATAGCAACTACACATTCATGCTTAGTTTGCTCTATAACTACTGAGTTTATTTGGAGGTATTTGGACTTTGGTGTTGCTAGAGATTAGCAAGCACCTAAACCCTAATTGAAGGAACACCTTCGTTTTCCATGACCCTAGTCATGAGACCTGAAGGCCAAACATGGGTGATCCCGAATAGTCACCAATAGTTTATTGAAGAATCTCTATGATAGACCACATTATATCTAAATTTACAAATAGTATAAATAACAAGGGGATGAAAGTAAC
The DNA here is from genome assembly GCA_015680685.1 of Gnetum montanum. Taxonomy (NCBI): domain Eukaryota; kingdom Viridiplantae; phylum Streptophyta; class Gnetopsida; order Gnetales; family Gnetaceae; genus Gnetum; species Gnetum montanum. Next base: position 340,509 of record MNCI01035354.1, read on the forward strand.
TCCAACTAATAAGGGTTCCACTTATCATGGTCAATGGAACTATCATATAGAACACAGTGCAATCCAATTGTTAACTTTTGAAGATGATGTTAATGTGAATTACAAAGAATAGTTGTGCATATCATCATTTCATTTAATGAATGTAAAAGAGATATGATATATATAATATATGAGAAACCCATATTGCCATAGTTAGAGAGTAGAGAAAGTATTTATGATTTTATATTTTATAAATATTAGGTATTTTATAGACATAAGAATAAAACAAGAAATAATACATGCATATTGCAATCCCTTCTCGGACAAGTGGCAATGCTCACACATGCACACACTCATGAGTTATAATCCCTAAATGGATAGGTGTAACACCTCATACAGAAAGTAGACATGACTTCTAGTTATAACCTCGATGGCCCAACACCATGTTGTATAATCATGACTTTCTAGGATAAGGATGAATTGTTGTAACTCAATGAGTATGTAAATGAATTAATAACTTAATTAATGAATGTGTGTGATAAGTGTGTGATTTGTATGTTTTATGTTTTTATAGTTTAAGGCATCCATGTCACAAAACATAGGGAAAACCATGAGCTTTATTCACAATGCCAAATGTTTAACTTGACATTGACCAAATAGTTTTGGGCTACCAAAGCAAGCTAGCACTTTGATAAGGTCTAGTCGTACTTGTAAAAGCATTGACTCAAAAACACATAAAATAAGAAGACAATTATACTTACCCAAGGAATAAGGAGCTTTCTTGAGTTTCCTCTCAAGAACTACCACTTCTACATTGTGGCAGAGGATATACATGTTCTCTAGGAGGTCCATCTTCTATTGCAATGTTGGTTCATTGGTGGCCATGTGATAAAGTTTGACATACAAAATGTTAAATTTCACCTTAACTTCTTGTTGCTCTTCAATCATCCTTTTGTTCAAAAGAGCTACTGATTTGGATAATCTACATACCTTAACATCCTAGGTTATCTACTCAATCATGTATACTTTCATGAGCTCATCAATTTCTTAGGTTGTCTTCTTTACTAGCTCTTTCCATAAATTTTCGCATTCCTTTTTAGTACAGAGGTATTTGTCTTTGTAACACCTTGCCCTAGCTAGGGTAGGGTGATGCCTAGGATTAAATAATCTTAAAATGAAAGCATGATAACTAAAACCAATGATGTGTAGAATACATGATATTAAGGAAGGTCAAACGATATAGAAATTTCCTACCAGATCAAAAACTAAACATACATATCACTTATAAAAATGCATGTCTCTACATAAAGCAAGCTATGCAATGCTATGCTAAATTACAAAAACACATAAACATCATCATCGTATATATAAGAGTATAAAGAGTTTAATACAACAATATCAAGTCCACACTACTGTACATGAAAACATACATTAACCAAGCACTAAATATTTTCCTCTCCTCTACTCTCCCTCTCCATGCTTGTCTAGGCTCCTATGCCTTCTACCTATAATTAAACAAAGTTAGTACACAACTAAGTGGAAATCCTTTACACTTCCCTTGCTAGATGATCAACAAGTGTTACATTAGAGGAGAGGAGTGGGGTACAAGGCAACCTGCAACAACTGTTAGTGTTACACATGCTCAAAACAACACACACCATAGCACCCATAATGATATCCTACTATCATACAATCATGGATAAAGCCATGGTCCAACACCATCTATCATGCCCATATCATCATACACATGATCCACATAATTATAATCCAATCAGAACACATATTATCACCGATGTGACTCGCAAACCACTACTATCATATACATAGCCCATGTGGTTGCTAGCATATCTGTGCTCAGTCTAGCATATGAAACTTTGCCATGAGTACTCATAATAGCCATTGCATGTAGGTCTTTTATTATTCTTTTATCTATCCAATCAGTGCTAGGGCTTGTCAACTTGTGACTTGCAACCGCTAGCCTTCTAGAGGACTGGCGATAGGGATGAACACACCTATGCCACTGACTAGTTGTAGGGATGAACACACCTACGCTCTCCCACTCTCAAGATGAGGCCTAAGATAGGAGCCTCACTAATGCATTACAATGAGGGTTAATCCATACTACCTCCAGGGTGCCTCATCACCAACCAATCCACACCCTCATGCTAGCACCACTCGCTAATGACTGCCATAAGCATTGTCATGAAAACATGTACACAGTCTAGCTAGCTTAAGCTAACATATGTCATAAGCATAAAACACCCAAACAAACATAACCACAAATATCCACCCCTAATAGTTACAGTCATTCCATGAAAACAATATCATGATTCACAAAACAACATGAAGATCTTGATAGGACAAAAGAATACCATATTTCTCAAAAGACATGTACTTCCATATAAATGACCACTATAATAACCTTCAAAATGATCTATGCCAAAAGAGAAAACTAATCCCATGATTGGAAAGTACTTCCCAAAACAATCCCAATAATACTAATTTTATGTAAATCAGACTCTTGGAAGAAAAGTTATGTGCGTTCAAATTTTGATTAATAAAATAATATTTAATTACCTCCAGAAAGGATTGGAATGCCCAAAAATGCTCATGCATCAATAGGCCCTGAAAACATAATATTCCTACCATACCAATCTCATCAACATCACATATTATAATCCACAACTTCACATCATACCATAGATCCCATATATACCAATAAACAATTCATAACCAAAATCATACAATTTTGAAATATGCAAAATAACATGCCTAAGCTCAAGCTTTGAGTTATTTGCCCCACATGCCTCCATCGCATGATCATATACACTAATCCAACACAAAAATATAGGGAAAAGGTAAAGACAACCCACTAATTAAAAATGTTGAGACAAAAAGGCCAAAACAAGCAAAAAACCCTCAAAAATCTAGTAGGACTCTGTTTCACTTCCAACAAGTTCTACACCCATGTAGATATGATTGCAAAAATCCCAAATCTAGATTTAGAGCAAGCAAAAACCATATATAAAGCTCAAAATTTAGAAAAATGTGGAACAAAAGAAGAGAAAAGAAAGAAAAACAAAAGAAAATAGGCTCCTATGTGTTTCTATTTTTCCAAAAATAAAAGAAATAGATAAAAATGGATTTTTTTATGGGTGGCAATGCAAAAGGGTGGTGGAGAAAAAACTAAGGATAAAACAAAACTATGCTTTTAAGCATATGTTTAAAAAATATACATGCAACCTTTGTTTTTTTCCTCCATGCATGTCATGTGAAAACAAACGTTACTTTTACTTTTGTTTTTAAATTTTATGTTATTTCATTTTATTTAAATATATAATTTTCATAAGCTAATATATTTTTCTCCTTCACAACTAATATCGTAAACTTTAATCATGCATAACAGACACACTAGGACTCCAAATCAAAATTCATTTGAACCTATAAGATTCTTATCATACACTCTACACATTCACATGCCAAAACCACACCCGAACATTACACAACATAGCACTATAGTGCAAATGCGTCAATACTGAAATCACACATAAAGCATAAAGTCATACTGGATAGGTGCTCTTGTACCAAAATCCAACACCCTTGCCAACAACATCACCTATCTAACACATCACACAAGGCTAGTGTACATAATCATGTTAGTTAAGAACATAAAGACATCATACTTGTAACATAAAGAGGAAGCCTCATAGCATATAAAATACATTAACTTATCCCTAACAACCCACCAAGAATCCAGATGTAATGTATAAATCATAAGTGTATGACCATACCTATTATCTCTAGATGGGATGTAATACTCTCCCCTCCTTAAGAATCTTTCTCTCAAAATATCTTAGGATGAGCTGCGTGCATCTCAGTCTCCACCTCCCAATTAGCCTCTAAAGCTCCATGTCTACTCCATAAAATCTTGACCATAGGAATAGCTTTACTGTGTAGCTATTGCAACATACGATCAACAATCTCTACTAGTTGCTTAACATAACTAACATCATGTTGTAGTTGTATCCCTAAATGGTTAATCACATGATGTTCATTAAGCATATAACGTCGTAGCATAGATACATGAAAGACATCATGGACATGTGCCAAATGAGAAGGTAATGCTATCTGATAGGCCGCCTTCCCAATCTATTGTAACACTTGAAATGGACCAATGTATCTAGGAGATAATTTTCCTTTTCAACCAAATCAAGTAAGGCCTTTCAAAGGAGAAACATGAAGAAATACATGGTCTTTGACTACAAACTCTAGTGGCCCTTGATGCCAATTGGCATATGCCACCTACCTATCTTGTGTAGCTCTCAATCTATCTCAGATCTCCCAAATCTGCTCTATAGTATACCCCACCAAATTTGTGCTCACCTATTGACAATCTTCAATGGTATCCCAACATAAAAGTGTTCTACATGGCCTCCCATATAAAATCTCATATGTTGCTACTTGTAAACTCTCCTGATAACTATTGTTATATGTAACTTCAGCTAATGGTAGCATCTGATTCCAACCTTCTCTATACTGCAAAGCATAGATCCTCAACATGTCTTCTAGAATCTGATTCACTTGCTTAGTTTGACCATCAGTTTGTCGATGATATTTCAAACTTATATTCAGCTTTGTACCCATCTCTTTCTAAAATGCCTACCAAAAATGTGACATGAATCAAGCATCTCTATCACTAATACTTTGTCATGGTATCCCATGTAATCACACTATCTCTACAAGAAAGAAATGTATAGTTTCTACTACACTTATTGTTGATCATGTGGCAAGGAAATGGATAGACTTTGTTAACAAATCAACAACTACTAAGATAGCATCACAGCCACTATGAGCTCATGGAAGACTAACAATGAAATCCATACTAATGACATCCCATTTCCACTACAGAATATCATGGGAATACAAATATCCCCTAGGTATCTCATGCTCTATCTTCACCTATTGGCAAATTAAACATCGAGATACATACTCTCCTACCTTCCTCTATATACTAGGCCACCAATACATCTATCATAAGCTCTAGTACATTTTTTTGACTACCTAGATGCATTTGGTATCTGCTCATGTGGGCCTCATCCATCAACTGAATTCATAGGAGGTTCTAGAACACATACTTGACAATCCCTTTGTAATACTCCATGACTATTCACAAAAAGTAGTCCATTAGAGGTAATATGTTTTCTCAATTCTTGACACTAGGGATCATGGTGTTGTTGATCTTGTATCTGCTCTTGCAAATCTAAGTGAATTTTCAAATTATTAAGCTTACTTGCCATTCTAATAAATGCATCTGCTACTTTGTTAGTCTTGCTAGGTCTATATTTAATAGTAAAATCAAAATCAGCAAGTAGCTTCACCCATCTATGTTGTCATGAGTTTAACTATGGCTGAATCATAAGATATTGGAGGCTCTTATGGTTAGTCCAAATAGTAACTTACTTCACATATAGATAATGCCACAAAATCTTCAAGGAGAAGATCACAACACCCAACTCTAGATCATGCATAGGATATCTAGTTTCATGTGGTCTCAATTGGCAAGATGCATAAGCCACAACCTATCCATCCTACATCAACACACAACCAAAGCCATCCCCTAAAGCATCAATACTAGCATCATATGGATGTCCTGGTGTAGGAGATATTAGCACTGGAGTAGTTACCAATCTATGCTTCAACTCTTCAAATGTAGCCTGACAAGTTGGGCCCTAAGTAAAGATAGCCTCCTTCCTCAACAATTGGATCAAAGGAGATGTTATGTGAGAGAAATGTTTGAAAAACCTTAAGTAATATCCTACCAACCCCAAGAAGCTTCATACCTCCACAACTAATTGTGCCCTAGGCCAATCATGAATGACTACAATCTCTGTAGGATCTATAGAGATACTAGCTCTTGACATCACATGTCCTAAGAACTAAATCTTTGATTACCAAAATGAATACTTGGATGGCTGAGCATAAAGTTGGTACTCCCTCAAAGTCTATAAGACCATATGCAAGTGCTCTACATGAAATGGATCATTAGGAGAATATACTATGATATCATCTATGAACACAATCACAAATTGATCTAGGAATAATTGCAACACATTATTCATGAGGTGCATGAAAACTGCTAGTGCATTGGAAATCCAAATAGTAGCACCAATAACTCATAATGGCCATACCATGTTCTAAATTTTGTCTTTGACACATCCTACTCATGAACCCACACTTGATGATACCTAGACTTGAGATCAATCTTTGAGAATACATGAGCTCCTCGAAGTTGATCTAATAAGTCATCAATGTGTGGCAGAGGATATTTATTTTTCATAGTCACTTGGTTTAAATACCTATAATCTATGCATAGTTGCAAACCCCCATCCTTCTTTTTAAGAAATAGCACTAGTGCACCCCATGATAATACACTGGGTCGAATAAGGCCTTTATCCAAAAATTATTGTAGCTAAATCTTTAGCTCTACTAGCTCTATGGGAGACATCCTATGTAGAGCCTTTGAAATAGGCTTTGTACCAGGTTTAAGTTTGATCTCAAACTCAATCTCTTACCTCAGTGGAAAACCTAATAAATTTGACTAGAATACATTAGGGAATTTGTGAACCATAGGAATTTGATCTATCTCCATCATATTTGTTTTATAGATTGTAGCCACAAAGCATTCATGCCCATTTTGAAGCATCCTATGGTACATCTGAGAGGAGACCAAATCTAGGTGCATAGTCCTTAGACAAGTTTATACCTCAATTAAAGTGTCCTTAGACAAGTTTGTACCTCAATTGGAGCATCCTCAATTGATTGTAGTCATAGGAGCTTTTGCTGATAGTCCAAACTAGCATTGAACTATGACAACTAATCCATCCCCAAAATTACATCATATACCCCAAAGTCCATAACATGTAAATCACTAACCCATTGCACACCTTCCAATTCTACTGACACACCTTTACATACTTGATCAATTCAAGTTTCATGACCCCCAGCAAAAGATACTATCAACCCAAGAGAAAAAGAATGACATACAAGAGCTACATGATGTGCAACTGTAGGATCTATGAAAGAATGGCTAGCACCTAGATCAAATAACATCAACATAGAAAAGCCCAAAATCATACCTCCTATTTCCATCATTGTGTTTGGCTGCATGTCCAAAGGCTGGTCTATTAAGGCATACACTTATCCTTGAGTCCTCTAGTCCCCTCCTCCAAGCTAAGTGACTAGTGCTCCATGTACACCCTAAACTGGAGGTTGTTGTCCTTGGCCTCTACTTCCTCTACTACTTCCTTCCTCCTTTGGGCACTCCCAAGCTTGATGCCTTGGTTTCCCACATGCAAAACAATTTAGGCAATCCCTCTATAGATGACCAGGCTACTAACATCTATAACAAACATTATCACCATGATAAGCTCCAACAGTAGGGCCACAAGCAGGTGTTGAATGCTCTCCTCAATGGCCACGAGCTTACTTAGAGGGGCCAAACCTCTCTCTAGATGTCATCCTCTCTTTTTCTCCTATTGCCTCTCTCTATGCACAATAGCTTCCCATTGACTCCTCTCTAAATCCATGGCTATTGCTCTAGCTTCATCATAGGAAGTCAATTTGAGAGGTAATAGGTGATCCTTCAAAGATGATCTCAAACCTTGAACAAACCTGTTTGCATGTGCCTAAGCATCTATATGCATTTTTGGTACATAACTACTTAGCTCAGAGAAACGAGCATCATACTCCACCATAGATCAACTACCCTGATACAAATAGTAGAACTCATCCTCCTTGGCCTGTGCATATTGGGTAGACACATAACGACCTTTGAAAGATGCTAGAAAATTATCCCATGCTACCTCTTGACTAGTCCATTCCTTGGCCTACTCTTCAGTCATCCAGCAATGCCAGGTAGTACTAACCAATTGATAAACTACCAAGCGAGTCTACTAAACCAATGAATAGCCCATCAAATTAAAAGTTTTTTGCAATTCCTGCAACCCTTCTATAGCTACATTGGAATCTTCAGTGCCATAAAATTTAGGAGATCCCAACTTTCAAAACTACTCTACTAGTTTCTTATTAATAAGCTACCTATTTGATTCTCTTGAGTCTCCACTACCACTACCACTTCCCACTTCCCTGATCATGGGGATGGTAACATCACTACCTACAACATGCTGTTGTAGGATCTATAACAATTGTTGTATAAGCTTTAGTTGCCTATTTGTAGAACCATTGCTAGATGTTGGAGGAGGTTTCTCCTATCCATCATTAGGCCCTTCTAGTCTATGGGCCCCACTAGAATCATGACTACATCTACTATACATCTCTGTAACCTGAAATCCCAACTGGGTGAGTACCCTAACCATCATAAAACATCGGAGTAAACTAGCTTTGATACCACAATGTAACACCCCACCCTAGCTAGGGTAGGGTGGTGCCTAGGATCAAGTAATCTTAAAACAAAAGCATGATAACTAAAACCAATGATGTGTAGAATACATGATATTAAGGAAGGTCAAACAGTACAGAAATTTCCTACCACATTAAAAAATAAACATACATATCACTTATAAAAATGCATGTCTCTACATAAAGCAAACTATGCGTTGCTATGCTAAATTACAAAAACACATAAACATCATCATCGTACATATAAGAGTACAAAGAGTTTCATACAACGATATCTAGTCCACACTATTGTACATGAAAATATACATTAACCAAGCACTAAAGATTTCCCCTCCTCTACTCTCCCTCTTTGTGCTTGTCTAGGCTCCTATGCCTTTCACCTATAATTAAATAAAGTTAGTACACAACTAAGTGGGAAGCCTTTACACTTCCCTTGCTAGATGGTCAACAAGTGTTGCATTAGAGGAGGGGAGTGGGGTAGAAGGCAACTTGAAACAACTGTTAGTCTTACACATACTTAAAACACACACACCATAACACCCATAATGCTATCCTACTATCATACATTCATAGATAAAGCCATGGTTCGACACCATCTATTATGCCCATATCATCATACACATGATCCACACAATCATAATTCAATTACAACACATATTATCACCAATGTGACTTGCAAACTGATACTATCATAGACATAGCCCATATGGTTGCTAGCATATTTGTGCTCAGTGTAGCATATGAAACATTTCCATGAGTACTCATAACAACTATTGCATGTAGGTCTTTTATTAGTCTTTTATCTATCCAACCGGTGCTAGGGCCTGTCAACCTGTGACTCACAACCACTAGCCTTATGGAGGACTAGTGATAGGGATGAACACACTTATGCCACAGACCAGCTATAGGGATGAACACACCTATGCTCTCCCACTTTTATGTTTAGGATGAGGCTTGAGATAGGTGCCTCACTGATACATCATAGTGGGGGTCAATCCATACCAGCTCCAGGGTGCCTCATCACCTATTGATCCACACCCTCATGCTAGCACCACCCGCCAACGACTGTCACAAGCATTGTCGCAAAAACATGTACATAGTCTGACTAGCTTAAGCCAACACATGTCATAAGTACAATGCACCCAAACAAACATAACCACACATATCCACCCCTAATAGTTATAGTCACTCCATGAAAACAATACCATGATTCACAAGACAACATGAAGACCTTGATATGAAAAAACAATACCATATTTCTTAAAAGACATGTACTTCCATACAAATGACTACTATAATAACCTTCAAAATTATCTATGCCCAAAAAGAAAGCTAATTCCCTAATTAGAAAGTACTTTCCAAAGTGATCCCAATGACACTAATTTCACCTAAATCAGACTCCTGGAAGCAAAGTTATGTGTGTTCAAATTTTGATTAATAAAATAATATTTAAATAATATTAAATTACCGCCAGAAAGGACTAGAACATCCAAAAATGCTCATGCTCTAATAGGTCCTAAAAATATAATATTCCTATCATACCAATCTCATCAGCATCACATATCATAATCCACAAGTTCACATCATACCATACATCCCATATATATCAATAAACTATTTGTAATCAAAATCGTACAGTTTTGAGAAATATGCAAAATAACATGCCTAAGCTCAAGCTTTCAACTATCCACCCCACATGCTCCCATTGCATGATCATATACACTAATCCAACACAAAAATATAGGGAAAAGGTAAAGATAACTCACCAATTAAAATTGTTAGGGTAGAAAGGTTGAAACAAGTAGAAAACCCTAAAAAATTTGGCAAGACTCCATTTCACTCCCAACAAGTTTTACACCCACATAGATATGACTACAATAATTCCAAATCCAGGTTTAGAGCAAGAAAAAATCATCCATAAAGCTTAGAATTTAGAAAAATGTGAAACAGAAGAAGAGAGAAGAAAGAAAAATGAAAGAAAATAGGCTCCTATGTATTTCTATTTCTGCAAAAATAAAAGAAACAGAAAAAACTTGATTTTTTTATGGGTGGTGGTGCAAAAGGATAGTGAAGAAAAAAATAAGGATAAAACAAAACTATGCTTTTAGGCATAGGTTTAAAAAGTAGATATGCAACCTTTGTTTTTCTTCCTTCGTGCACATCATGTGCAAATGAACGTTACTTTTACTTTTGTTTTTTTAACTTTATTTTATTTCATTTTATTTAAATATATTAGTTTCATAAGCTAATATATTTTTCTCCTCTACAACTAATACTGTAAACTTTAATCATCCATAACAGACATATTGGGACTCCAAATCAAAATCCATTTGGATCTACAAGATTCTTATCATATGCTTTACCCATTCACATGCTAAAACCACACCCCAACATCATGCAACATAGTGCTATAGTGCAAATGCCTCAATACCAAAATCACACATAAAGCGTAAAGACATACTGAATAGGTGCTTTTGTACCCCAATCCAACACTCCTACTAGCAACATCACTTGTCTAACACATCACATAGGGCTAGTTTACATAATCACATTAGTTATGCGTGTAAAGACATCATACTTGTAACATAAAGATGAAGCTTCATAACATATAAAATACATTAACTCATCCCCAACAACCCACTAGGACTCCACACATAATGTATAAATCATAAGCGTATGACCATACCTACTGTCTCTGGATGGGATGTAACAGTCTTGAAACTAGATCATGATTTAGATTTCATTCTTAAAGCTATAAACCTGATGAGAGAGATCAAGTACCTACTTTTCTTATTCTTGGTTCATCTTCTCTCACTTCTCAAATTAATGCTTCAACATGTGGATTCACCTTTCTAGACAATCCTTCATGAACAATTCTTCTTCCCCAACCTATTGCATCTTGAACAATTCAACTTGTAGATGCTTAATCCATACCTCAAGCATGATAGTTTAGGATGTGGGTACTAGTGGTGTAATATTCTCCAAATTTTTTATTAACTATTTTACCTCTACTTGGCTTCACCACAACTCCCTTATATAGAATGTTCTATCAACATTAGTGGTTTCTAGCTCAACCCATCCTTTTACCAATTTCATCTACATCACATTTTCAGTGTTCCTCAACATGATTCCAAAACCTAGATTTATCCTTTAATCCTCCTCTACCCATCAGCTAGTCCCAAGTTGATTAGTGGATAGTTGTAATACCTCTACAGTATGATGGACATTATGGAAGATGCACCTTAATCAATGTAAAGAAGAGATACTCCTTGATGGTGCATTAGTGTGATATGGAATAGAACTCCCATGTTAGGTTAGGGGTGGATCATTTAATAAGGGAGGAGGACATGTAAGAAGATTCTCCCTTACATTGTCATCACTCATGATGACCCCCAACATGTTTAGAAAATTACCACTAATCTCTATTAATCACTTCACATGGATCACTTTTGTTTGACCCTTTCTTCTATGTGCATAATGGGTTGAAATTTACCATTAGGGGGAGGTTCTTGGCTTTGTCTAATGCTAAAGCCAAGTGGTTATGACATTAATTGGCTAGGCTACTACACTTGAGCTTGTGGTGATTTCTAAGGTGCTACAAGTGTCCTTCCTAGTCTTGCACAAAGCTAGCCTAATGTTTTAACCTAGGATTCCTTCGTTGATGGCATCTCATCTTCTGAATTAGGTACTATCCCAAATAATTTAGAGTGTTATCTTGGGGCCACAACTATGATGTTCTCCTAGTCTACCATCTTTGTTGAAGTGTGATGCCTCCTGATAGAATTGAGTATGCTTGCTAATTCACATAATTTTCTAATTAGCCCTAAGAAGGCATATACTTACCTCATCTTTAGTTACATTCTCAATTTTCTGAGTCATGGCTTTGAATAAGAAGTAGGAAATGTTGATGGTGCATCACCCCCTCATCATTATGATAATCTTTGCCATTCCTTCTTCCTCAACATATATGTTTGATGGTTTCTTAATGGAAATAAAGTTGTAAGTCATGATTTTGTACATTGCATTCTACACCATAGGAAGTTTAAACATCTTAACATCCTTCTTGGCCATATCAAAGACATTTTTGCAAGACCTTTATCTTGATCTTAAGCTTAATCTTATGAGTTTGTGGCCACCACTTAACTAGCCTATTTGAAAATCTTGTAGCTTTGGCAATTGCCCATGTTGAAATGGGCATGAAAGTTCCATCAACGAATGATATGGTACCATCTATAGCAAGATTGAGGTAGAATTATTTCACCTCATATTAGTACCATGTAAAAGGCTTGATGATGTAGTCATAAGAAATCATCCTCTATAGTGTTTCCTTAAGTTTAGATGGACTAAGCTTAAGGAATTGGTAGTAGTTCTTTTCCATCTAGATGTGTCTCTCTCATACATTGTTCATACCCATTCCTTCTTCCATATCATCCACCTCTATATCATCACCTAATAGTTCTTTTGGCACTTGCTTTGAGACCCTTTCTGAGCACATGCTTAACCTAAAGATCGAGATCATGACTATTTATCTCTAGATCTCTCTCTTAAGGAAGGCCTCTTGGATACATGTGCTAGACTTGGAGACCATTGTTCTTTCTCCTCATCCTTCACATCGATGATTCAATTGGCTCATGAGAGCATGTGAGAATTTCCTACATACTATGAGAGATCTACTAATGTGTTCTTAATCACTATTCATTCACACAATAGGAATAGACCTCCAAGTTTCATTTTCAAGTACAAGATCACACCTGCTATTGCCAAAGTCATCTAACCTTGATTATTCCATGACATAACCATTGGTGTAACAAAACCAAGATAACAAGCTCCAGATCATTTAGAAGTTAAGAATCTAATTTAGTTATCATCCATCCATGATTGTATGCATAGTAGGTATCCTAAATTTAGATTTACCAAAATCCTCTCATCGATTGCCCTAGCTATGCTTACCAATCCCAATATCTTTAGTGATTACATTATCATAACCAAGCTAATGAAATATTCATGATAGATATGATCTTGGCTTAGATCAAGAGTTGTAATCTTGACTTCTTAGAGTAAATTGATTTTAGAATTTGAATAGAAACAACATTTGACATTACCATAATTTAATAAGAAAGAGACTTCTAGGCCTTCTTAGTTCTAGGAAGGAATGAGGTAAGAGATTATCTTATACTATTATATTTGAGAGTCAAGTGATCTAGGGAGAAAGTTGAATATAAGCTATGTATGTCCAATTAACTTCACACATGTTTACATGAGTATGAGTTTAATCCTCTATCTTGATCTTACTTGAGCAATTATATAATTAGTCTAGGATGGTAGGAATACCAATTTACATGGATTGAAGAGCTTAGAAGAGTATTGATCTTCCCATTACCTCTTCTTGTTTAATTAATTTTAAAAAAAAATAAAATATTTTTTTGGGGAACATTATTTTCCATAAGAAGTGAACTCTTTGAGATATGCCTGAGAATTGTGGAAATGAATAAAGTTCTAGATCACCACTTGGAGTCTTTGACTTATGTGAACATGAACATTCATTCCTTACCACATGGTATGTATAGGTTTATCAAAACCACAAACCTCTTTTAATTGAGGTGGTTAGGAATAGAAAGTGCATGTAACTTGGTCTAATTAAATTCATTAGACCCATCATAGTGATCATAAGAATCCTTAATGATACATCTTCCTCATAAATGAACAAGAACTTGTCCAAGATGCTAAAGCTCATACCTTAAGGTAGCACCTGCTCATGGTTCCAATGGAAGTAGCTTCAACAACTTGTGGCATGAGTTTAAGCTCTGCATTGAATTTGAGCCTAGCTTACCAATGATGGATAAAGAAAAAGTGGATGGATGAACTCTATTAAGTGGGCATTCCATCGGTCAAACTACATGTTAGACTTTTTTAGTACTCTTGCATCATCATCACATCTATAACTCACTCATCCATCATTGGCTTATTTAGTGAGAATTCATAAAGCATATTAATTGGTTTTCCCCCACACACACAAAGATCAAAAAAAAATATTAGAAATAATTAATCATTAAGATTAGAAAATAAAAAAATTCCCAACTAAGCACCCCAACTTTATTAAAACATACAAATAAAATAATGGAAAAGAATATTTTGACATGGTATAAAGGATTCCTCCCTCATGACTAAACTATGTCTATTACCTAATAGACCTCTAAGTAAAAAATATAAGATTGAGCATTAGGGACTCTCACAGGTGAAAGATATTCTTTATAGTATTTTAAGTGATGCCCATTCATCAAAAAACTTTTATCCAACTCCTCTAGATGATATATATGCATGGTGTTAGATTGGTGACTGGTATGAACTATATAATATCCTTCCCATTGAAATTAAAACTTTTCCAAATGGGAAAACAATGATAGATTAAAATAGAAGGCCTTATCATCAGGTTTGAAATTAAATTCTCTTGCATAAACATGATGGCAAGCCTTGGTGTAAGAATGTTCTAATTCATTGCATGTCAAGGTAATTCCATGATTCTCATTGAGAAGGTTGAAGTTAATCAACCTCTATTTTTGTGTTGAATTAAACGCCATATCAAAAACCCAAGATTATCATTTTAAGATCAATAGGGAATTATGGAATATATTCATACATTAACTCGAATAGTGTGTAGCCAATAGAGTTCTTCCATGTTGTTCAATAGGCATAAAAAGCATCATTAAGCTTGTTGGCCTACATACTATGTCTTTTTGTGATGATTTGGTTGAGGATGATTCTTGGATGTTTTGGCATGTTTTGAGGTGTTTTTGGCTTATTTTGATGATGTTAGAAGGTTTTAGGATCTATGGGGACTTGTTGGGAGGCATCTGGAGGCTCCTAGCATCAAAATGAGCACTTCTATTTTTAGCACCTTTAGAAGAGACGTCTTTCTAAAGACATCTCCCCTAAAGTGAAGACGTCTCTAGCCCAGAGAAGATGTCTTCCAAAAATAATAGATGTCTCTCCTAAGATCAGGGCTTTCATAGTAGATGTCTAAATGAAGCTAAAGATGACCTAGATGCATGGAGAAACTTCCAAAAATGCCTAGGAAATAACCAAAGTAAGATGAAAACAACCAAAGCAAGATGGAAATAGTTAGGGAGAAGGCAAGAAGACTTGGGAAACATCTAAAGAACCTCAAGTTGAGTTGAGAAAAGGTTTCTAGGATTTTTTCCTTCTAGTTGCTTATAAATATTGATGCAATTCACCATTGTTGAGAAAGAAAGAGCATAACCTTGACCATGATTAGGAGAGAAAGCTTGTGAGAGTTGAGGAAGGAGAGCTTGTGCAAGAAGAGAGATTATGCAAGGAAGTTGAGTGATAGGCAAGGAAGAGAACTTAAGAGAGGCTAGGAGAATCTCCTATAAGTGTCTTGTCTTGAGCTTGGGCTCCATTGTAAGCAACTGAGGATTGAGAGAGGATAAGTATGGCCTCTAAGATCCTTGGAAGAGTTGTGACTTGAGCTTAGCTCCTCATATTTGATGTATTTTCTATGTATTTTGAGAATTATCTTAACATAAGGGAGATTTTCTCCATTTTGTTGTGCTATTCTTATTTTCTAAGCTAGATTTGCTTGGAAGTTGTGGATTGGGTCCTATTGGGGTATTTTGAGGTGCAACCCCCTACGCCACTCCCTTACAGTCAATCATGTGTAGATTGAATTCCTGTAGAAGTATCATTCATCGAATCATACACTAACTAACATTTGATTTATGTATGAGGAATGCTATGATGAGTGTGGATGAAAACCTTACATCCAAGCACATAATGCCTAGATTTTTAGAGTCCAAATATGATGGCCATGAGCTCCTCTTTTGTGGTGGTGTAACTAAGTTATGCTCCTACAATGCTTTAGCTAGCATAGTGAATGTAGTAGGGCCTCTTCTTCTCATCAAACTTCATAACGACTTCATCTAATGAAAAATTTGAGGCATCTATCATGATATGGAAGGCTTGAGTCTAGTTAGTACCTTACAATACTTAGGTTTGTGCTAATATCTTCTTTAGATATTAGAAGGAATTTTCACACTTCTTGTTCCATAGGAATGGAATATCTTTCATTGTTAGCTTAAATAATGGCTTAGCAGTTCTAGAATAATCTTTAATAAATCTATAGTAATAGCTTGTATGACCAAGGGAAATTCACATCTCTTTTATAGTCATAAGAATCTATGTCATATTCTCAATGATGTGAATGTTTTTAGGATCAACTTTGATTCCCTTCTTGAAGAAATTATGATGAAGGACTATGCCCTCACTCATAATTAATTGACTCTTCTTCCTATTCAGCTTCAAATTGACCTAACAAAAATGACATAAAATAGCTTCAAGCTACTTCAAGGTTTCCTTGAATGTCTTGTCATATGTGAAAATGTAATTCATGAAGAATTTCACACTCTTACCTATATAATCCTAGAACACTGACATCACCTATCATTGAAATGTGTCTAGTGCATTGGATAATATGAAGTACATGTACTTAAAACTAAAGGTTCCTCATGGATAGATAAATGTAGTCTTGAGCTAATCCTCTGATGTTATGCCGATTTAATGATAACTTAAGTACCCATCAAGAAAACTATGGTACTCTTTGCTAGAGATGTTATCCAATACTTGGTTCATGAATGGTAATGAGAAATGGTTCTTAAACATAGAAGCATTCAGTAGCCTATAGCCAACATAGACTTTCGATTCATTTCCTTTCTTTGGTATGACTATAGTCAAACTAATCCACTCACTGTTTGAGATGGGTGCAATGAAATGAGCCTGCAAGAGATGAATGATTTCATTCTTCATCATGTGTGACATATTAGGATTAAGTATTTGTTAAAGTATATACAGAGACTTGATACTTAGGTCTATGTGTATGTGGTGTTGACAAATGGAGGAGTTTATTTCCATGAGTTCATCATGGAACCAGACAAATGCTTGTCTTCACTTAACAACTACCTTTTTAGCTCAATCTTTTGAATGGTCATCAAGGTGGAATTAATGATTACTAGATAACCATTAGTAAGAAACATGTATTTTAAGACCTCTAGAAGTGGCATGAGCTCTAGTAGTGGGGTAGGAATATTTTTGAGAAAATGAAGAGTTTTCTAAAATTTAGGATCATATTGCATCACTACAGTAGTTTTCATTGTATTTCCTTTCTCTGAATCATATGATTTGACATTAGATAAGGCATGAGAATCAATCAGGTCTTCCAAGATCTAATTTGTAGATTCATGAATTAGACATTCTTTAAGACAAATAACATCTCTAACTACACAAAGATGTTTAATGACAAAATGTGAATAATCATTATAATGTTGCTTACTACATGATTAAGAAGGATCATAAGGTATTATATTATAATATATCCTTCATGTCTCATCCTTTCTATTAATTTCAAGATGAAGGCCATGAAGGACTAACTTGACATCAATGGTGCTTAACTAAGCTCTTTCCATAATGATAGGAAAACCATCTTTCATCTTATTTTTTGATTTGATCACTAAGAAATCAACTAGATATGACTAATGCACCAAAGTTATCATGACATCATTCACCCATTCTAAGGTATATGTGTATGAAAA
Source organism: Gnetum montanum (assembly GCA_015680685.1). Taxonomy (NCBI): domain Eukaryota; kingdom Viridiplantae; phylum Streptophyta; class Gnetopsida; order Gnetales; family Gnetaceae; genus Gnetum; species Gnetum montanum. Next base: position 358,508 of record MNCI01035354.1, read on the forward strand.
GTCTATTGGTTCTAGGAGAATATTAGTAGTTTTGAGAGGAGGAAGCTCCCAATCAAGGTATTATTACATTAAGCTTATATTAAATTCTAATCTAAAGTCATACAGAGTTAGGTAATGATTCTCCTTACTAATTTAAAGTTCAATCCTAGGGTTGTCAAGATCTAATGCTTTTGAAGAAAATATCCTTCCTTTAATACCCACATAACTTCCTTGGACATGAAAATGATGATAACGTTACTGTCATCAAATACCATCTTGTTATGCTTACTAAACATCATTGAAGAAATTGTCCTTGAGTTGGTTGATTCACCTTGGTAATGCTTAGGGAATGATATTGGGATTTATTTAGTACTAATTCCTATCTTTATTGAGGTATTATCCTCTTCACAAGATGAAGAGGATGGTTTGGATTTAGCTCCATGATGTTCATGTCTATGCTTCCAATAAAATTCATAGCCATGGGAATTTTAGTCCCTATCCACAACTAAATCAATAGGTGTTACTAATGTTTCCTAGTAGCATGCATAGAAGTAGGATTAGCATAATAGAAAAAATCATATAATTTAGCTTTTCATGGTTATAGTTGACTAGGAATTCCTCCTTGCATAGGAGAAAGAAAAAGACATTGTTATGATTGTTGTTATTTTTGGAAGCTTGCTGGGGAAAGACACTTAATGAAGGAAGATGCTATTGTATAATCATCTAAGAAAATTGGCAAGTAATTACTTGGACATCTTAAATTTAAGGATTTATAGGAGGTATTATTTTCTTATTGCATTGGAGCAAGGAGATTCCATGGAGTAGCACCTCAATTATTTGAAGTTTTCCACTATTGATACTACCGCATGGGCTATTAATATGCATCTCCAGGATAATATGATTAGCTAGGGTAAGCATTCCTCCTCATTTACCTTATATTATGATTAGCTAGGATAAGGTCAAGCTTTCATACTCCAAGAATCATGCTTCTTATTATGGTTTGATGATGCAATGGTTTTTACTATTGCTTCAACCAACTTACCCTTAATGTTCTTAAGGATACTAGTCATCTTCTCATCTATTATGTCCTAAACCTAGTCCACTTTATGGGCTAAGTTTGTCAATGATTTTTTGATTCTAACCTAGTCTTGCACCAAGAACTCTACTATATTAGAGGATTTAGATGTACCTTTAATGTTCTTTACCTCCCTTCAACATGCTAGATACCAAGTATGCTCCTTGGATAACTACTACTTCTACCACTTATCTTTCATGCTAGTAATGATGTCCAAAAGCACTTTGATTTGGGCCATGAACTTTATGTATCTAGCCCATTATATACATGTTCACACACTCTCTTTTCTTTTTTCTATGGCCTTCCATTATATACATTAGCTACTCTCATTGACTAAAGTCATGGTTTAAACAAAGGTGAGTAGTTTTCATGTATTGTTCCATGGAAATGTTCAAATATTCACAAGCTCCTTACCTCTATTCAACAGTCTCCTTTCAAATATTAGATATGAGAGCATAGGTTTAAAATTTGGCATAGAAGAATTTAATCGTGTCTATTCATTGTTGAATTAATTTAGAAGATAAGGATTTGCACTAGGTTTTGGCATGCTCAATGAAGATGCAAAGAAAAAATTGTAACTTTTACTAATCACTAACAATCCATTTAAGGTAGTAAGCATTATCAAATGTCTACATGTATGGTTGAGGATCATCACTGGTAAGCCCTCTATAAGTTAAAACATCAACCATGTTAATACCCTTGATATGGCTATCATGAACATTCTCTTATGAAATGTAAATAGCTTCATTCAGTTCATGATAATTATCCTAGTCAAACAATGAGACATTCTTATCATTGGACAGTCTAGATAGATTTTAGTGCTAAAATTTAGAGAGTAGGTGATGAGTGGTGAGGTACCCCTACACTCAACCATATGAAACGAGCGTAGCACGCGTGATTCGGTTGAACTATGTAGACTAAATGCCTACATGCCCCATGGAAAACTTGGGGTTAATCATTCGTTGTCTTCCCAGACTTACTTGTTGTTGTCACTGTGTATGGTTAAGTAAGTCCGAGGTATATGATTTTTATATCTTTTATGTGTTTTTCTCATATGATATGAGGTGAAGGGTTGAGGAACTAACTAACTCTAACTAATGAACTAAGTCTAAATTAACTAGCGTCAACATCCATTCCCACTTACCATACACACCCTGAACCGATGCAACCGCGGCTACCAAACACTAATCGTTGCTGGGATCACCGCATGCAATCAACATGCTCGAAGTGGTCGTACTGAGGCACCTAACTAGGAGGAAAGGGTTGAGAGAATCTATCTAGCCTACGTGCGATGAGCAGCCGATTCCTTGACTAACCGTACACATCTACCGTGCACGACTACCATTAGGATTACCAAATGTAGATCCTGGATACGCCACTGGGTTACCAAGTAGTCACACGAGATGCTCGTAATCAAGTCGTACTCATATCGCATGCGATGAGTAGCTGATTCCTTGACTAACCATACACATCCTTAGATGCTTGTAATCAAGTTGTACTCATACCGCATGTGATGAGTAGTCGATTCCTTGACTAACCGTACACATCCTTAGATGCGCGTAATCAAGTCGTACTCATACCGCATTCTAGGAAAGCAATAAATAACATTTAAATAAAATCCTATTCTATGCATTGCAAGGTTTATCCAATCAAGTTCATCTTTATTTCCGTACACAACTTGTATTCAGGTACAATGTTGCTCGAATAAAGATCTGTTCACTCTAGGACTCCTACTGCGGGCACATGGAAAATAATCTATCTCTGGAGTGATCAAACTACCAGAGTTT
>MNCI01035354.1:361921-424876 GCA_015680685.1 Gnetum montanum
ATGTCAAGATGGAAATGAACAAAATAAAATTAATTGCGAAATGTTAAGGGAAAGAATTTAACTAATGCTCCAAATAGGAATGTCAGTAGGTCCTCCCCAAAGTAGGCTCATGCCCTTAATGCCTTGACAAACCCACATTCAAAGAGTTCGTAGGCTCTGGGAATGTCACTTGGAACAAGAGTTAAAGTATTAACCACAAGTGTTTACCAAAAAGAAAATAATGCATCAACCAAAATATATACATTAATGATACAACCAGAAATGATGTGAACAATGGAGAGATGGGTGGAGAGAAGAGGATGGAATGGAATCCCAAGAACAAGGTGGTGTATAGCCCCTTGTGTAGGTCATGATTAATGTGACTTAGCAATTCCCATTCCAAGTCCAATCTCAAACCAACCACATCCAATGACTTCACATCAATGCATTCAGCTAAACTATCTACTTGGATAACAAGAATGCATATCCAAAGAGCGACCACCATTTCGACGAAACAAAGGAGAGAATGGAAAGTGAGAAGGGCCTTAGTTAGAGGGAACACTTTTGGTTCCATAACCAGTGCTTGTAGCCCAAGTTTATTTCATCTAAGGGGTGTCCTTTGAATTCTCACTTCTTTTGTTTTTGTTTTTATTTTGTTTTGTGTTTTTATGTGTGAGAACCACACCATGCAAAGACTTCTTATTTTTATTGTCTCTACTTCCAATAATTGGGGTAACATCGAAACAACAAGAAAACTCATGAAGAAAACATCCAAGCACCCAAGAGAACGGTCAACACAAAAGCATCAAGTTCCCTTGAAGTCACACCCTTTGCAATCCTTGAGTCCTTCCTTAGTTTGAGAAATACCCAGTCACCGATTCGTTTAAGTTCTTATTAGAAGGGGATTGTACATTTCCAAGCCAAGAGAGACCACAGGTGTTGTGGACAAATGGATGAAGTGAACTAATTTTCTGCCATATCAAAAGAAACATACCTTAGTATCAACAGTGTGACTTAAAGGTAAAAACCAAACATTAGCAATCAATATGAAAATAGTTCATATCATCATTCCGAACACTTATTATGGGACAAACTTATAGGGTGGATCACACACACACACACACAAAATGGAAAAAGTATAACGATGTTGTAAAACAAAAACTAGAAAAGTTAAAGAAATTTGTAAAACAAAAACTAGAAAAGTTAAAGAAATTTATAAAACAAAAATTAGAAAATTTAAAGAAATTTGTAAAACAAAAATGTGTAAGACAGAAATGTTATAAAATAAAAACTTAAAAGAACTGAGGGCCCCATATGGTTAGCATAGGTGGCCATCTCCCCCATGACTGAGTGGAAAGGGAGAGATCCAAAATAATGAGCGCTTGTTAAAATTTCTAAGAAGTGTCCAACTTCTCCCAACTGATGCTCTTAGATTGAGGGTTGGAAGTTATTGATGCTCATATTCCAATGTATCTATGCCTTCATTATTGGCATGGGTTTCCTCAGTTCATTCCATGCATATTTTTCTGCTCCTTCTAGTAGCTGTCAACCACGGGGTGTCTACTACTGGTTGTGTGGTTCCTACATACAGGCATCTTTATTTCAAAGTTTCAAGAGCACACCTGTTACATGGAGGCATTTCCTCCATGTCATCAACCGATGAATCACTGTATGTGATGCATGGAACTTTCCTCTTCTCGATCTTTCCATAAATGTTTATCTTAGAAATTTCTAAGGAAAGATCACAGATCCTAAGGCATGCGTCTACTATGCTAAGCCATGCCCTTCCCATTATAATTGGGAAGTCCCCTTTGTTGTTGTTAACTTCAATCACCAGAAAATCAGCTAGGTAAGACCAACCACACACAGTGGTGATGATGTCCTCCACCAATCCCGAGGGAATGGTGATAGACTTGTCTACCAGCTTTAGTTGAATGTTGTTCTTCTTAAGTTGGGGTAGGTTCCAGGCATGATACATCTCTCGTGAAATTAAGTTGACTCAGGAACCCGAGTCAAGAAGAGCCCTATGTTGTTCGTTTCCGACGATCTGTAAATAGATTAAGAGACTCCTAGGGTCAATTAGTTTCCTAGGAAGGTGGCCTACCTTGATCTAGTTAGTTATGGTATGCGTTAACATAACCGTATGCGTTAAGCTCTGATTTTGGACAGAAGGGTGCTCTGAAGTGTTAGATGGTGGAAGAGTGTATATGGCCTCGACCGCTTGTTGTTGCGAGAGTTTGTCTGGGCTTTTGGTTGTGAAGTAGGGTCTTCTCTTTTTGTAGTTATTAGAACTAGTAGTAGGTTGAATATTTACAACTCTCGCAGCGTGACATTGCTGCGGTTGAGGAGGAAGTTCCCCTTGCATTGTTGGAGCAGGAGGTGTTATGGGAACTACTACTGGTGGAAGAGGTGTGGATGGATTAGGAGGATGGTGTGGGTATGGAATATCTCCCGGAGGAGAAGGAGTCCTTTTGAAGTACTCCCGAACTTGGTAGTGACGGTTGGGAGTTGAGTGACTCATAGAGTCACTTGGAGAAATTGGCTGCTACACATAATATTCATAAGGGTTAGGCTGTTGGTAAGGGTACTAATGTTTCGGCGATGGCATCCCCCATGACTATGGGTATTGCCACTACTGATGCTGTCTGATGGGCTGTGGGGGAGTTCCACTTGGATAATACGTTAGTGGTTGGTGGAACTACCTTGGGTTACCTTGTGGATAAGGTAACCTTTGGGGTGTTTGCCGTTGGTTGAGTCTTGGATTAAGCGCATACACCCCAGACTCCTGTAGATGTGAGATGATGGGGCAAGATCCCTTAGGATGGTCATAGTGGTAGATCTCACATCCATCGTCATTGTCTGAATCCGAATCCACAACAACATCAGAGTTAGTGATTTTTCCCTTACCCTTGTTTTGTGCAGGGCTTAAATCTCTCCACTTTTTCTTACCTTTGTCACTACTTTGTTCTACCTTAAACTCTTTTACAATTTTTAACACAATTTCAATTTTAGAGTCTAAGGAACTCCATACGTCGTCTACCTTAGCTACTATTTCTATTGTTAATTTTTGGATTGAAAGGTTTTCTGGTTCACCAACTCTTCGATTGGTGACTCATCCTCTTCATCACAAAATTTCACTCCCTTCTTTTGAAGGGAGGAATTGCGGTTGTACTCTTCCACACTTTCCCTTTTGCGTAGCTCACCTTCTTCTTTTGCTACTTGCTCCAACAAGCTATGCACTTCATGGGCTCTAAGTTGTGAGAGTCTCCCTTGGGTGTAAGTCCCAAGGGTTCTTCTAGTTTCATGCCTTAGCCCATCCACAGATGTGGCAAAGTTGATTCTGCTGAGCGTACCCATGGCCCGAGCAACGATGTAACAATGTGTAATAGCAGGCCATGGTAGCATCCAAGGGTTCGTGATGACCTTGCTTCAAGCCTTGGATCTGCTTACGAAAATTGAACACTTTGGACTACGTCTGATACTTTTCGTTGAACAGTTCTAGCATCGTACTCCACCTCCTGATGGTTTCCAGTTCTAAGGACTAGTACCAACTCTTTGCTTCTTTGGTGAGTGTCCTTGGGAATAACTTAATTTTTTTCCACTCATTTTTTATATTCTGCAAGGCACAGGCATCGTGGAATGCCTGTAATGATTTTGTGAATCAGCATTGTATCCTCCTTCAAATCGTGGGATATTGTTCATGTCTAATCATTTGATTCGACTATCTTTCAAATGCCTTGTGGGAATCCTAACTACCTCCATTATGTCAAGCATACTTCGGGTTGCGAGTAGGGGCTCATCATGATCATCTCTTTCATGACGCCTGTGATGTCTGCATTGTTCCCTACTCTCTCTACGTCCTTGCCCTTGTCCTCTCTCTCGACTTTCCCGTTGAGGTATTTCGTTCTTTTTACCCTTATCCTCACCTTTATGTTCATGATGGCTGCACCCAGATGTGGAAGGAGAGGGTGAGTGATGTGAAGAAGGGAAAGAAGAAGTGGAACCATCGCCATGACGATGTTTCTTGCCTTCTTTTTGGCTGCTACAACCTCAATTGTGGTGACAATCTAAGTGGCCATCCTTAGCATAAGTGGTTTTTCCCTCTGTGAACAGTTGGTGTTCATGGGCATTAGAACCATGGTTATGTATCGTTGATTGTAGATTCTGGTACCCAACCTCCTCACCATCATTAGGAGCGGGAACATCATTTGTTAAAGAACCCGTGATAAGGGGTTCCTCATCTCCTATTTTGCTAAGGACGTGCGGGACCTTGCCCTTCAATAGTGCATGTTGACTCTCCTGCCTTAAGTCTCTCATACGTTGGGCATCTGTGGGATAATAATCCCTCATGTCAAAATCTTCTACAACGTATTTAGCATATAATTCAGTCATGCCTACCTGTGCCAAGGCATGGAAAAGCATGCGAGAGATTGATTGGTTTGGGGGTAATATAATGTTACCTTGCAAATCTCTCCACCGCAGCTGCTCGTCTTGAAGGAGAATAAAAGTAAAATTAGGGATATACTCATCAGGATAAGTATATGTCATCTTATATTGTTTAGGACTTGGTTGATTTTGGTTATGTGTTTTATGTTGTCAACTATCTTGTGTATGGTCCTTAGGTGGTGATTTGCTCTTATGAGAAGAAGGAATTTTTAACCGGTGTGCTAATTTACCGTTATATAATTTCTATCTTGATTAACTTGAAGGTTCATTAAGGCTCACAACGATGTGAGAGATATCCCTTATGTTCTATTCAACACACAAACACTTAGTCCCCGGCAACAGTGCCAATGATGAGTGGCGAGGTACCCCTAGACTGAACCATATGAAACGAGTGTAGCACGTTCGATCCGATTGAACTCCGCAGACTAAATGCCTACATGCCCCATGAAACACTTGGGGTTAATCATTCGTTGTCTTCCCAGACTTACTTGTTGTTGTCACAGTGTATGGTTAAGTAAGTCTGGGGTATATGATTTTTATATTTTTTATGTGTTTTTCTCCTATGCTATGAGGTGAAGGGTTGAGGAACTAACTAACTCTAACTAATGAACTAAGTCTAAATTAACTAGTGTTAGCATCCGTTCCCACTTACCATACACACCCTGAACCAATGCAACCACGGCTACCAAACACTAATAGTTGCTGGGATCACCATGCGTAACGCATGTGCTCAAAGTGGTCGTACTGAGGCACCTAACTAGGAGGAAAGGATTGAGAGAATCTATCTAGCATACGTGCAATGAGTAGCCGATTCCCTGACTAACCGTACACATCTGTTGTGCATGAATACCACTAGGATTACCAAGCGTAGATCCTGGATACGCCACTGGGTTACCAAGTAGTCACACGAGATGCTCGTAATCAAGTCATACTCATACCGCATGCGATGAGTAGCCGATTCCTTGACTAACCGTACACATCCTTAGATGCTCGTAATCAAGTTGTACTCATACTGCATTCTAGGAAAGCAATAAATAACATTTAAATAAAATCCTATTCCATGCACTGCAAGGTTTATCCAATCAAGTTCGTCTTTATTGCCATACACAACTTGTGTTCAGGTACAATGTTGCTTGAATAAAGATCCGTTTACTCTAGGACTCCTACTACGGGCACATGGAAAATAATCTATCTCTAGAGTGATCAAACTGCCAAAGTTTCCCTACTTCTATACTAGGATGGGAAATAAGGGGAGTGCTGCCTCTTATTTATAGATTTGGTGATGGACCGCGATATCGCGTACGCGACATCGTAGGGGACGACGCGATATCGCGTACGTGATATCGCAGTGGCCGCGATATTGTAGCTTGTGCATATCATGTCTTATCAGTAGGTGTGTGCTCTAGGTTTTAGCTATGCTCTTATGAAATGTACTTGACCATGAACTTTCATAATGGATAGGCTTCTTCCTCTTCTTGTTAGCTTGATCCTCCTTATCATTTGAGTCCTTTGACATGATCTTATGCTATACCTTTTTTGACCATTTAATCTTAAAGCTCTTATCTTTAATAAGGTTCATAATCATAATAGTGTCTATTAGATGCCATGTAATACTTTAGATCATCAATTAGGCCATATTTTATCAACACCTCTTTGAGATTGTGCTATGCACACAATTAGTTCCCTTAAGAACTATCGAAGAGCATCCCACTGCCTATCTTGCCTATCTTAATGATTCACCAAGACAATTGGTACTAGAAAAGCATCCAAAAAATATTTAAATGCAACATGGACCCTTATTTACTTCATTACGTTCTTCTTGGTAGTGGTCCTCAATGGAATTTTAGTGTTTTCTACCATTTTACTTATGATAATAACCTATATATAACACTAACAAAAATATACATATTTTAATTAAAAAATGTTAAATTCAAGAACATAAAAGTATTTAAGGTAATTCACCAATGTTTAGTGCCAATCATAGGGGTTCCACTAGATATGGTCACTAGAACTTTATCATACAAAACATAGTACAATCCTATTGTTAACTTCCAGAGATTGTGTTAATGTGAATTACAAAGAATACTTATGTATATCATTACATTCAATGAATTTAAAAGAGATATGATACATATAATCAATGGGAAACCCATGTTTCCATGGTTAGAGAGTAGAGAAAATATTTAAGATTTTATATTTTATAAATTTTATGTATTTTATTAATATAAGAATTAAACAATAAATAACACAAATGCATTGTAATCCCTTCTAGGAAAAGTGAAAATGATCACACATGCATAGACTCATGGATTGTAATCCCTAAAGGGATAGGTGCAACACCTCATATAGAAGGCATAAAATGGCTACTAGTCATAACCTCAATAATCAAACATGATGCCATATAGTTATAACTGTTTTGGATAAGGATGAATTACTGCAACTCAAAAAGTACATAAATGAATTAATAACTTAATTAATGAATATGTATGATAAGCATGAGGTTAGTATTTTTGATGTTTTTATAGTTTAAGACATCCAAGTGATGAAACATAGGGAAAATCAAAAGCTTTATTCACAATGCTAAATGTTAGAATTTGCATCAACTAAATGGTTCTAGGTTATGAAAGTAAGGTAGCACTTTGATAAAGTCTAGATACACTTGTGAAAGAAATGATTCAAAAACACATAAAATAGGAAGGAAAGGAAATTATACTTATCCAAGGGAGGAGGATCTCTTCATAAAAAAAACTAAATGCTAAAAACCCAAAAGTCTCAAAATAAATTCTAAGATATTAAAGTTATATGTGAAGAGATTAACCCAAGTCCTTATAATTTTTACATTAAAATAGTTTAGATTCATTAATGCTCAAGTGTCCATAGAGGTCTACCAACACATCATAGTAGTTCCAAGTAATGATCTGGGTAAGGTTGAACAATGAGGGCTAGGAAAGGGGTGCATCAACATCCCTATGTTAACACAAGAGGTACGTTGATACAAGAGTATCAATGCATCCATCCTTGTGAACCTATAAATCTAACATTGACTACTACTTTTTGGTGAAATCAAAAACTAAGAAGGACATGTCCTAAGGATCATAGAACATCCAAATAAGATTGGAAACATCATAAGGAACTTAAAACATGCACATGACCTAGAATGTGATATAAGAATCATGGTACAAGCCTATCATAGGAAGATACAAACCTCAACTGATCATCCTAAAATAATAAACATAGGGTGTACATGATGATTCCTGAGTTTAAGGATAATTATTAACTTAAAAAATATGAATAGACAACTCATCATCAGATGTGAAGTAAAAATATTTAAAGTTAAGTATCATCAAATAAAACTTTCTCCAACCTTTCTTTAATTTAAAACCATGTAAATAGTAGTTGAACTAACACCAAGAACTTTGAGCAAGTGGGTAAGTAAAGAGTCTATCCTATTGGTCATAGATTTTTTGACCAAATCTTCTCATTTCTTAGCTACAAAAGTAGTAGTAGCTAATGCTAAAGAAATAGCACTGTTATTTCTTTTCAGAGATTTTTAAACTTTATGATGTTTTAATTAAGATTATTTTTGATAGGGATGTAAAGCTTACTTCTAGATTTTGGCTATCTTTTCAGAAGAGTTTGAGCACTAAGTTGAATCTTAGCTAAGCCTATCATTTGCAGATAAATAATTAAATATAGAGAATGAATCAAATTCTAGAGGATAAGCCCAAAACTTACACTATAAACTACAAATATAGTTAGGATAGGATTCTTTCTTTGATAAAGTTTACTTACAAAAATAGTTATTAGGCCAATTTGAAAGTAACACCATATGAACTGTTATACAATAGACTTTTTTATATGTATTTTTGTTTGGATACAACAGAGGATAGATAGAAAACCAACATAAACATCATTAAAAAGGCTACATAATAGATTAAGATTTTAAGACACAAATTAAAAGTAGCATAAGAGAGGTTTACTAGGTATTTTAATAATAGAAGAATACCATTAAAATTCAACATTGGAGATCAAGTATTTCTTATAGATTTTTCTTTAAATGAAATTATGAGATATGGGAAGAAAGGAAAACTAGAACCATGTTATGTTGGTTGCTTTCCAATTTTAAAAAAGCTTAGTGAAGTTACATATCAAGATGACCTTTCATAGCAGTTGTAATCTATGCTTGGTCTATTTCATGTTTCTATGTTAAGGAAGTACATTTCAAATCCTAGCCATGTAATATAATGACAAGATATGTAGCTATAACTTGATGTTAGTTATGTAGAATAGCTTGTTAATATAGTTGATAAGATGGAAAGAAGATTGATAAGAAAAGTTATTTATATGGTTAATGTGATTTGGAAGAGACATGGTTTATAAGAAGTAACATGGAAATAGAAAAGGATTTATTAGCACTCACCATAAGATCTTCCAAGAGGAAAATTCCTAAGGGAAAAAGGATGTACTTTCCTTATTCTAGATATCGCTTCCTAGTTGGTATATTATGTGACTTGAACCATTGATGTGTTGATTAACTAGCTTATACTTTAGGGGAAGGAAGATGTTGGGACTCAAAATGATTGAACAATAGGTATACCCTAAGACATATAGTCAAATCAGAACTTTATAATTCAACATTACCTATTAGAATCAAACCCATTACTTGAAGCTTCCAAATTAAGAGTCTTAGCACTAGGCTAATACCTTATTGTTTTTTTGTTGTATAACTTTGTGTGTCATGCTTGTAATTTAAATTTTTGTATTTTATATTGAATTTTAATACATGATTGAGTTATGTGCATTGCAATTAATTTTATAAGATGTTGTTTCTATTATTATTATTTTTTCTTAAGCATATGTGCACTAACCCTTGTTGAAGTTTTGAGTAAGTATTAAGTACTAGATGGATCATTAACATATGGGTTTCCACATCAAACATGTTGTATGCTTTGGTTTTTATAGGTTTGATTATGCTTTTATATTATTTTGGTTCTTTTTATAATATTTTATTGTTTATTTTCTAGAGTTATAGTAATTGATAGTATCCTCTAAATAGCTTGTTGGGGTTTGAACTTGATATCTTGCATAGCTTATCAATTAGCAATTAAGAAGTATTTGGAGAAGCAACCTTGGAAATAGATTATCCATAGAAATATGGTTTATCTTGTAATTTTAGATTTAGGACACATGTATTTATAGGCTTTATTCATCCATTAGTAATATTTGTTGATCAAACCATACATTGCCTTTATGAGTATATATACTTAGCAACCCTTTAATTTTTAATCATTCATTTTTCTTATTTATATCTAGGATATAGAGCTAGAGAGGGAGATCCTATTAAATAGGAAAATAGCCACAACTAAGTTTGTGTAACCATTATAGTTCTACGTAAGTTCTTTCCTTTCTAGATTTTTATTTATAGATTTCTATTAGATTTTATCTTTAATATTTCATTCTATCATAGGGTTGAATCTATTTTAGAAGATCTTATACAAGAAAGGATTTTAATAGCAATTCTTCCTCCTAATAAGGAAAATTCATTACAATGCCCATTTATAGGTTTTGACTTTGTAAGATTAATGCACATTTTGTTTCTAATAGTACATGTTTGAAACTTGTATTTTGAGATGTACATTTTTGTAATATGAATTTGAATATTGAATTCTACTATTTTGATGAAATTTCATAATGAATTTCATTTTATTTTAACTTGTTTTAAATTTTATCAAATTTCATCAAATTTCTAGAATATTTTCTAGGGTTTCAAAATTTTTGTAGGCTTTAAAACCTAATTCCACCTTCTACAAACTACATGTTGAAGGATAAAATTTTAGTCATGTTGGTGCATGTAATGCCCTAATGTTTAGAATTGAGAACATTTTCTTTGTTATCTATTATTATGCTTGTTCCTTAAGGAGGGATGTTGAACCTCGAAGAAAAGTTTTATTAATCAAAATAAAGAAGCAAATAAAATGTAGCATATGACAAACTAGATAGAAAGGATAAAATATACACAAGTAGCATTTGATATAATACAACATTGATATATTTTGTTATCTAATATTAAATTGTACCTTGACAACGTATGCTAATACCCCTTATTTTATGCCACTAAGACTTGAAATTGAGACCTCTTCATTATTATTCATCTTAAGGCTTGAACTCTTGATGAATGCTTGTTTACATGTGACACATTAGTATTTTACTATGTGACTTTTAACTTGTTAATTGACCAATTAATCCTTTTATGGTACCATGTGACTTGATTTTCTAAATTGATTACTTAATTATTATTTTTTGGGATTTTCCAATAAATACCTGGTAACATTAGCTCTATTGGCATCAATTATGCATTAGTCTCTCTTACATGCTCTTGCTTGTGTCTATACTTGGTGGAACTCTTGGTGATATCTAGATTTGAACCTATTCTTGGTTAACAAAGCTTTTCTTGTGACTAATCTCTTTAGGTAGAGGAAATATTCTTAATTCTATTGATGAGTGGCGAGGTACCCCTACACTCAACCATACGAATACGAGCGTAGCACGCGCGATTCAGTCGAACTCCGCAGACTAAGTGCCTACACGCCTCATGGAACACTTAAGGTTAATATTCGTTGTCTTCCCAAACTTACTTGTAGTTGTCACGGTGTATGGTTAAGTAAGTCTGAGGTATATGATTTTTATGTCTTTTCAGTTTTATCTCCCATGCTGATAAAGTGAAGGGTGAAGACACTAATTACTAACTTTAACTAACTAAATAAGTCTTAATTAACCTAGCATCAGCATCCATTCCCACTTACCGTTCACACCCTAAACCGATGCAAGCTTGGTTACCAAACGCTAATCATTGCTGGGATCACCAAGCGTAACACACGTGCTCGAAGCGGTCGTACTGAGGCACTTAACTAGGAGAGAAGGGTTGAGAGAGATTTAATGACTAATAAAGTGATTAAATGATAAACAGGAAATAACAATAAATAAAATCCTATTTAGCCTATTCCATGCACTGCAAGGTTTATCCAAGAAGTTCGTCTTTATTGCCATACACAAACATGTGTTCAGGTACAATATTTGCTCGAGAAAAGATCCGTTCACTTTGGAGCTCCTATTACGGGCACATGGAAAATATTCTATCTCTGGAGAGGTAAACTTCTAGGGTTTCACTAAGGGTCTAGATCTAGATGAGAAACAAATGGAGAGCTGCCTCTTATTTATAGACTTGGCAGCGCACCGTGATATCACATACGCGATATCGCGAGGGATGACGCGATATTGCATGGGATGCGATATTGCAGTTAACGTGATATCACGTACGTAATATCACGCCCCATGCGATATCGCATCCTGTCATACCCCCATGACTAAATAAAAACTCGTCCTTGAGTTCCTTAAAAAATAGTAGGACGGTATGGGATTATTGACTCAAATGGAGCTAATGGAATGACATGTAAACGGATCATCATTACAAGAAAAGACAAAACTGGTGTTCACGACAACAAGAGTGAACACCTTATTACATTGACATCAGGCCTTATTTGGCAGTTAAGAAAGAGAGAGAGAAAGAAGTGTTGTTGCTGCTAATGCCAAGATTACGCCTTTCATTGTCCATCTGTAAGCGTCCATCGATCTTGCTCCTTGCGTAGCTACTTTAGCACTGCTCCATTCCATGTGTTCCTTCCAGATCCAATCCATTGTTGCATGATTGCCATCTACACACACAACACAATCTTATATTAGCAAGGGTAAATGAATCATAATGTAATTGATACCTTTCTTCAATGAAAGGTCCATTGGCTAGGTTGTCGTATGGATGATTGTAGGTTTGGAGATATAATATTGATGACTACTGAAGGTGTAGGGGTTAGGAGAAAATCAAAAAAATTAGGCTCGATAAAATGGAGGAAGAAAAAGAACAAGAAAGGTGGAGAAAAAGAGACAACTATAGCATCGATGAAATGGATGTCAAGATGGAAATGAACAAAATAAAATGGATTGCAAAAATGTTAGGGGAAAGAATTTATCTGGTGCACCAAAGAGGAATGTCAGTGGATCCTCCCCAAAGCAGGCTCATGCCCTTAATGCCTTGACAAACCCACATTCAAAGAGTCCGTAGGCTCTAGGAATGTCATTTGGAATAAGAGTTAAACACTTAACCGCAAGAATTTACCAAAAAGAAAACAATGCATCAACTAAAATATACACTAATGATACAATCGACAATGAGGTAAACAATGGAGAGAAGGATGGAGAGAAGAGAATGGAATGGAGTCTCAAGAACAAGGTGGTGTACAGCCCCTTGTGTAGTTCATGGTTAATGTGACTTAGCAGGTCCCATTCCAAGTCCAGCCTCAAAAAAACCACATCCAGTGACTTCGCATTAATACATTGAGCCAATCCATCCTCTTGAAGTAACAATAATGCCTTCACCCAAGAGTCACCATCATTCTAACGAAACAAAGGAGAAGAGAATGGGAAGCGAGAAGGGCCTTAGTTAGAGGGAACATTTTTATTTTAGTTCCATGACCAATGCTTGTAGCCTAAATGGTTATTTCGTCTAAGGGGTGTGCTTTGAATTCTCACTTTTTTTTGTTTTTTTTTTGTTTTATGTGTTTATACGTGAGAATCACACCATGCAAATACTTTGTTATTTTTATCTGCTCAGCTTCTTGATAATTGGGTAATGTCAAAAATGGTAAGAAAACTCAAGAAGAACGCATCCAAGCACCCAAGAGAATGTCCAACACAAATGCATCAAGTTCCCTTAAAGTCACACCCTTTTCAAGCCTTGAGTCCTTCCTTAGTTTAAGAAATGCCCAGTCACCGATTCGTTAATAGTTCTTATTTAGAAAGAGACTATACATTTCCAAGCCGAGAGAGACCATAGAACTGGTGGATGTATGGATGAAGTGGACTCATTATCTCCTATATCAAAAGAAACATACTTTAGTATCAACATCATGACTTAAATGTAAAAACCAAACATTAGCAATCAATATAAAAACAGTTCATACCATTATGAAGAACACTTACTGGGTGACAAACTTACACGGTGGATAACACACGCACACACATACAAAAAATGAAAAAGTATGACAATGTTGTAAAACAAAAATAAGAAAATTTAAAGAAATTTGTAAAACAAAAATGTGTAAAACAAAAATGTGTAAGACAAAAACTTGTAAAACAAAAACGTGTAAAACAAAAATGTGTAAATCAAAAACATGTAAAACAAAACTTAAAAAGAACTGAGGCCCCAAATGATTAGCATATGTGGCCATCTCCCCCATGACTAAATAGAAAGGGAGAGATCCAAAATAATGAGCGCCTGTTTGAATTTCGTAGAAGTGCCCAACTTCTCCCAATTGATTTTCTTAGATTAAGGGGTGGAAGTTGGCGATGCTCAAATTCCAATGTATCTATGCCTTCGTTGTTGGCGTGAGTTGTTCCCCCAGTTCATTCCATGCATGTTGGTTGCTTGCTCTTTCAACTAGCTGTCAACCACGGGGTGTCTACTAATTGTTGTGTGGTTGCTACATACAAGCATCTTTGTCTCAAATTTTCAAGGGTATACCTGTTGCATGAAGGAGATGTTGTGCATTCCTCCATGTCATCACTCGATGAATCACTATATGTGATGCATGGAACTTTCTTCTTCTCGATCTTTCCATAAATATTTACCTTAGATATCTCCAAGGAAAGATCGTGAATCCCTAGGCATGCATCTATTGTACTTAGCCATGCCCTTCCCATTATAATTGGGAAGTCCCCTTCATTGTTGTTAACTTCTATCACTAGGAAGTTAGCTGGCTATGACCAACCACACACAGTGGTAACTATGTTCTCCACCAATCCTATGGGAATGATGATGGACTAGTCTGCCAGCTCTAGTTGAATATTTCTCTTCTTGAGTTGGGGTTGGTTCTAGGCTTGATACATTTCACATGAAATTAAGTTGACTCCAGAACCTGAGTCAAGAAGAGCCTTATGAGGTTTTTTTCTAGCAACTTGGAGGTAGATTAAGGGACTTCTAGGGTCAGATAGTTTCCTGGGAAGGTGGCCTACCTTGATCCAGTCGGTTATGGTATGTGTTAACATAACCATATGCGTTGAGCTCTGATGTTGGATTGAAGGGAGCTCCGAAGCCTTGTGTGTTAGAGGAGTGATCATAGACTCAACCACTTGTTGTTATGAGAGCTTGTTTGGACTTTTGGTTCTAAAGAAAGGTCTTCTTTTTTTACAGTTGTCAGAACCAGTAGCAGGTTGAATGTTTATGGCTCTCGTAGTGTTACGTTGCTACAGTTGAGTGGGGAGTTCTCCTTGCATTATTGGAGCAGGAAGTGTTATGGGAACTACCAGTGGAAGAGGTGTGGATAGATTAGGAGGATGGTATGGGTATGGAGCATCTCCTGGAAGAGAAGGAGTCCTTCTAAAGTACTCTTGAACTTGGTAGTAATGTTGGGGAGTTGTGTGACCCATGGAGTCACTTGGAGAAATCGGCTACTGCAAGTAGTAACCATAAGGATTGGGTTGCGAGTAAGGGTATTGTTGTTTTAGTGGTGGCATCTCCCATGACTATGGGTATTGCCATTGCTGATGTTGTCTGATGGGTTGTGGTGGAGTTCCACTTGGATAGTACATCAACAATTGGTGGAACTATCTTGGGTTACCTTGAGGATAAGGTAACCTTCGGGGTGTCTGCCGTCTATCGAGTCTCAGGTTAAGTGCATACATCCTAGACTCTTGTAGATGTGAGATGATTGGACAATATCCCTTAGGATGGTCATACAGGCAGATCTCACATCCACCATCATTGTCTGTGTCTGAATCCATAACCTCATTGGAGGTAGTTATTTTCCCCTTACCCTTGTCATGTGCAGGGCCTGAATCTCTCCACTTTTTCTTATCTTTGTCACTACTTCGTTCCTCCTTAGACTCCTCTAAAATCTTTAGGAAAGTTTCAATTTTACTGTCTAAGGAGCTCCATACTTCATTTACCTTAGCTGATACTTCTATTGTTAGCTTTTGAAGCAGCAAGGTTTTCCTATTCACCAACTCTTCGATTGGTGACTCATCCTCTTCATCACAAAATCTCACTCCCTTCTTTTGAAGAGAGGGATCATGGTTATATTCTTTCACACTTTCCCTTTTTTGTAGCTCCCCTTTTTCTTTGGCTACTTGTTCCAACAAGCGATGAATTTCATGGGATCTAAGTTCTGATAGTCTCCCTTGGGCATAAGTCCCAAGGGTTCTCCTAGTTTCATACCTTAGCCCATCCACGATGTGGCGGAGTTGATCTCGCTGTGCATAACCATGGCCTAGGCAACGATGTAACAATGCATAGTAGTAGCCCATGGTAGCATCCAAGGGTTCATGAGTACCTTGCTTCCATCCTTGGATCTGCTTACTCAAGTTAGACACTCTAGAGTACGTTAGATATTTATCATTGAAGAGTTCTAACATCGTACTCCACCTCCTAATGGTTTTTGGTTCTAAGGACTAGTACCAACTCTCTGCTTCCTTTATGAGTGTCCTAGAAAACAACTTTAGTTTTTGCCACTCGTTTTCTATGGTCTACAAGGCGCAGGCATCATGCAATGCCTGTAAATGATTTTGCGGATCTGTGTTTTATCCCCCTTCGAAGCATGGGATATTATTCATGTCTAAGCACTTGATCCGGCTATCTTTTTGATGCCTTGTCGGTATTCTCACAGCCTCCATTATATCTTGCATACTTCGGGTGGCAAGTAGGGGTTCATCATGATCATCTCTTTCATGACGTCTATGATGTTTATGTTGTTCTCTACTTTCCCTTCGTTCATGCCTTGATTCTCTTGACTACCCTCATCCTCTCTCTCGACTCTCTCGTCGAGGTTTCTCATTTTGCCTACCTCTATCCTCACCATGATGCTCCTTATGACTATGCCCAGATGTGAAAGGAGAGGGTGAATGATGTGATGAAGGGGAAGAAGAAGGAGAACCATTGCCATGACGATGTTTCTTACCTTCGCTTCTATGCTTCAGCCCCAATCGTGATGACTATCTAAGTGCCCGTCCTTGTCATGTGTTGTTGTTCCCTTAGTGAATAGCTGGTGTTCATGGGGATTAGAACCAGGGTTGTGTATCATGGAGTGTAGGTTTTGATACCCCACCTCCTCACTTTTGTTAGGAGGGGAAACATCTTTCGATAGAGAACCTGTTATAAGTGGTTCACCACCTCCGATTTCACTTAGGACGTGCGGGACCTCTTTGCCCTTTAATAGTGTATGTTGGCTCTCCTTCCTTGAGTCCCTTATATGTTGTGCTTCTGTGGGATGATAATCCCTTGTTTTAAAATTGCCTATAATGTACTCGGCATAGAGCTGAGTCATGCCGATCTGTGCCAAAGCACGGAGGAGCATGTTGGGGACTACACGATCCAAAGGTAACACTATGTTACCTTGCAAATATCTCTAGCGCATCTGTTCATCTTGATGAAGGATAAAAGTAAAATTTGGTATACATTCATTGGGATGAGTATATACCACCCTATATTGTTGAGGAACTGGCTAATTTTGATTATGTGTTTTAGATTGCCGACTGTTTCTTGTATTGTCCCTAAGTGGTGTAATGCTCTTGTGAGAAGAAGAAGAAGACATTGTGTCTTATTCGGTCTACTATTTAACTGTTATATAAATTTCTATAATTAACCCTAAGGTTTGTTTAAGCTCCCAAAGATGTGAGTAATTTCCTATGTTCTACTTAGTGCACAAACACTTAGTCCCCGGCAACGGCGCCAATGATGAGTGGTGAGGTACCCCTTCACTCAACCATATGAATACAAGCGTAGCACGCGTGATTTGGTCGAAATCTGTAGACCAAGTGCCTACATGCCTCATGGAACACTTAAGGTTAATTATTCGTTATCTTCCTAGAATTACTTGTAGTTTTCATGGTGTATGGTTAAGTAAGTCTGAGGTATATGATTTTTATGTCTTTTCGGTTTTATCTCCTATGCTGATAAGGTGAAGGGTGAAGAGACTAATTACTAACTTTAACTAACTAACTAAGTCTTAATTAACCTAGCGTCAGCATCCATTCCCACTTACCATTTACACCCTGAATCGATGCAACCTTGGTTATCAAACGCTAATCGTTTATAGGATCACCAAGTGTAATGCACGTGCTCGAAGCGGTCGTACTGAGGCACTTAACTAGGAGAGAAGGGTTGAGAGAGATTTAATGACTAATAAAGTGATTAAATGATAAATAGTAAATAAAATAAATAAAATCCTATTTAGCCTATTCCATGCACTGCAAGGTTTATCCAAGAAGTTCTTCTTTATTGTCGTACACAAACATGTGTTCAGGTACAATATTTGCTCAAATAAAGATCCATTCACTTTGGAGCTCCTACTGCGGGCACATGGAAAATATTCTATCTCTGGAGAGGTAAAATTGCCAGAGTTTTGCTAAGGGTCTAGATCTAGATGAAAAACAAAGGGAAAGTCGCCTCTTATTTATAGACTTGACGATGCACCGCAATATTGCGGGGGATGACACAATATCGCGTGGGATGCGATATTGCAGTGGACGCGATATCGCGTACGCAATATCACGGCCCATGCGATATCACGTCCCATCATCTATCAATCTTGATAAGTAGCTTACCTTTTTGTACTTGCTTTTCTTTTATGATGGTTTGTATTAATGATCTAATCACATTGCATATATTGTATTTATGATGGTTTGTATTAATGGTTTGTTTGATCTACAATTTACCATTTTTTATTTTTTACTTTTACATTTCAACTCCATCTTTTTAATACGTCATCTTCTCTCAATGGTGATAAATCTTGTGTGCATTTTTTGGAGTGGTCCATTCATCTTAGCATTAAATGAAAATAGTGCATTTCGATAATAATAAATAATAGACATTTAAATTTCACAATTATCATAGTACCTAGAAAAACCACCTTGAGATCTACAGTGTCATTTATCTTTTGGTGATTAAAAAGAGGTCAAAATGGAAGTTGCAATGTTTCATACATGCATGTGCAAAAATAATGCTTATAGACATGAATGAAGAAAAGGGCTATTTCAGTCTTTAGGACATTGGATGCAAAGTGTTGATACTAGAAACACAATTTTGACCTGAAAATGAAAGAGAAAAGAAGATAATACCTCAACTATAATTTGGAAATCCATTAAGAAAATTTTGAATCAAAACTTCAAAATTATTTGGTAAATGACAAATATTTCTTTTAGTTACATTTTCCTACCACTTGAGGTTTTGGTTTCTTGGATTATATTTAGATACTAGCATTTTCTGTTTTATGACTTTTATATGTGAAGAATCTTATAATAAGTATCTTTAATTTTATCTTATGATTGTTATGTATTATTCATCTCATAATAAGATTTTTTTTGTTTTTTTATAATTCTTCTTTGTAAAGAATCTCATGGTAAGTACATATTTGTTTGGTGAAGCTAGCATGAAGGGAGTGGTTGGTTGGTTTAAGAAGATCCTAAGGCATTCTACAATTATTCACTATCTAAAACAGTGGAGACATTATGTTATGGTCCTTTTTCCATATAATAAGAGTTAAGTTTTTGATTAGGAACCATCATTTGAAGTGACATAGGGTGCTCATTTCTTAAGTTGAAGACTTGGGTTTGAGCTTAGGCATAACTAATCGAAGAGATTAGGCTATCCTTGTTGAACCCCACTTGGTGAGATGAGCATTATGGCTATAAGAATTTAATCACCTTTTGGTAAATGTCAAAAATACATACAATATTTGAAGTAACCTTGGTATCAAATTTAAAAAATAAAAAATCCAAGCATATTTTATGATGTTTAGTTTTTATTTTGGATAAAATCTTATTGTGTATAATGAATATACATTCCAACTTTAAGATATCTAAAATTAAGTGAAGGTGTTGGCTTTCATAAAATTTGAGGTTGGATGATGCTGGAATTTGAGTTTGGTTATTTGGCCTTGTAAGGTTAGTTATTAGTACTAACATTTTGAATGCAGCAATCCCGTGCACATGGTTATCTAACTACTTGAAATTTGATTCCAAAACCCTTAAGAAAATATTTGTAATTCATTTTTCCTAAGTCACATGGACTAACTTTCTCCTTTGTCTTTACCTTCTACGTGAAATACGTATTTATGAAAAGGAGTAGATGAAAAAGGTTATTCTTGGATTTGATTTTATGTTTTTCTAGTATTTTATTTAGAGTTAGAATTTATGTAAATTCTAAGCTATATTTTTTAGTTGGTATTATTATATTTGGCAAGGTCCTTTGGTTGGTAGGTATGTGTGAAATTTGTACTTGCTTATTGTTGGTGTAAGCCTAATTTACTTTACAACATTTATTTAAGTTTTAGATTTGAAAGCTTACCTTTATATTTGTTATTTTGATATTATTTTATTTGATAGATTTCCTATGCCTTTTTATTAATGATATATATATATATTCCATCATTACATTAAATTTTTTAGTTATTGGAGGTTTTTATAGAAGCATTGGCATAATGCGATTTTCATTTGGTGAAGATGGTAGGTTTTTGTATGCAAGGGGTTATTGACATTGGAATATTATATTTATTTTATTTCTTTTATTTACCCCATTACACCTACTAGAGGATGGTATTACTTTTCTTGTCATTTTAGTTGGCATCTTATCAATATTATTGGTTATCATTTACTTTTCTTAAGTGATGTCTTTCTAGCCTAAGCCTAGGTTAGGGGATGTTACATCTTGTATTTTTAAACCCTTATCCTTTACTTTAATTAATAATTTATGTACGAGATTGACTTGGAACATCTTATGTTTTCTCGTAAAATTGATCTTTTGATATTTGTTTCATATTTCATTATATGTCTTTATAAGATTTAGATTTTATAATCTCTTAAATGATATTTCATATTTTGTGCTTAATGAAGTTTAAACTATTAATGTATTAGCATATTTAGATCATATATATTTTATATTATTTCTTGATATTTTTTCATAGCTTGGTTAAGTCATGGATTGGATATTCTTATGAGGGGTTTTATGATAGGTATTTCTTTTGACTTGTATATCTTTTAATAATTTTTTATTCACATTTTAAGAATTAAACTCATGATATATCTTATGCAAAGAATAATAAATTTTGGGAATATCTCGAGGAGATTGGATGATCAAAATTTGATGAGATTTATATGTACAAGTTTTCCTCAGAACAACCTAGAATAAAAATATTTGAGTTTATTATTAAATAAAAAATGGTAGATTGAATTAAAATCATTGGTAATATTTGAACTTCTAAAATAAATCATCTTGTTGATGAGAAACTAAAATAAATTAAATTTGGAGTCCAAAAAAATCAATGCTAATCATCATAACTTGGAATTTGTGGATGAAGTGTTGGTGGAGTAATAAAGTTGTTAGATATAGAAAATTTTAGGTAATGGAATTGTTGGAATGACCTTATTACATTGTAATATGAATGAGACTAAGAAATCATAAGAAATATATTGGAATGTGAGAGGTAAGAGATGATAATTTTGATGAAAATTCATATTTCAATTTTTTGATTAGATTACCAAAGCCTTACAACATCATATGACCTTAGAATTTTTACAAAAACAATAGGGCTATGCTAGGGGTCAATGAAGAGACAAGCCCCACTAAAGTTAATAAGAAAATAACTTTAAAAATGGATGGATTAGGGCAAAAAATAGTGCATCTGTTCTTCAATAGAATAATAATGATAAAATAAAGATTCATTTTTTTATTTTATCTTCTTGATGTGACACTAATATCAGCAACTTCCTCCAATAGATGCTATCGTAAGAAATCATGCTCATGTACCCAATCCTTATGACAAAGCAACCTAAGCACATCTACTACTATTGCCAAATTGCTAGACTATCTAATTTGCTTACACCAATGATCACACTATCATTCTACTTGAATCTCAGTCAATACATCTAACTAAAACACCAAGTTGTAAAGTTTACAATCCACATAGCTCAAGGCATCCACAACAATGTTACTTTTTGTTGTTTGATACTAGATGGTAAAGTAAAAATTAGCCAACAACTTAACCCATATCATTTGATGGAGGTTCAAATGTGACTGATTCATTAGGTATTAAAACCTTTCATGGTTAGTCAAAATTATCAACCTCTCACTGAACAAATAGTGGCATCAAACCCTTAAGGAATACACCATTACTCCTAACTTAAGATCATGAGTGGAATAGTACATTTCATGAGGTGGCAGTTACCTCAAAACATATGCTATCATTTTTCCCTCTTACTTGATGCATTAGGGCAAACATCAAAGGATTTACCTAGTGTAGGAAAAATCAAAATAGAAGTCATAATTAGTTAGTATTGAGTTCATCCAAAGTAACTTGACAATGTGAGTTCCATAAGAACCTAATATTCTTCTATAATAGCTTTGTGAGAGGTGAACCAACACATGAGAAATTCTCCACAAACCTAATATTATAACTTTTTAATTCAAGAAAATTGTAAATCTCCCCAACATTCTTAGGATCAATCCTAACTAGCTGATATCTTAGTGGGGTACACTATTGTCCCAACCTTCAAAATGGCATATCCTAAGAAGTAAATCTCATGGAATCAAAATGAAACCTTCAAAGGTTAAACAAATGAGTGATGCTCTCTAAGTGTCTATAACATCCTTCTCAATTGTTTCTTATGAGGGATCTTTAATGATGAGTACACCAAGATGTTATTGATAAATACAATGATAAATTGATCTACATATAGTCTCATGACATTATTCGTGAGGTGCATGAATAAAATAGGAGCATTAGTGAGTTTGAAAGGAAAAACTAGAAACTCACAATACCCATATCATATCCTAGAGACTATCTTGGGTACATTCTCCTCTCTATTGAAAACTTGATGGTATTTAAATTTCAGATCTATCTTTAAGAACACATGAGATTCTTTTAGCTAATTGAAAAAATTTTCTATGATAGGTAAAGAATACTAGTTCTTCATAGTCATCTAATTCAGTTGGTAATCGATGTACAATGTCATAATAGTATCATTATTCTTGGTGAAGGAAATAGAAGCATCCTAAGAGATACACTTAGATGAATTAGACTCATATCTAGTATCTTCTAAAGTTGACTCTTTAGTTTAGCCAATGCAACAAGTGACATCTTGTATAGAATCTAAGATATAGGTTTAAAATCAAGTTTGAGAGAAATATTTAACTCAAAATCATGTCTTGGAGGAAAATTAGGTAACTTTGATCACCAATGTCTGGTGAAGAATAAGATTCACTAACTAAAACTACCACATAAAATTGATCCTTCTAAAAAAAGTAATGAAAAGAACTCAAAGAGATAAGATACAAATTAATCTTATGACATCTCATATGCATGGCCACCTAAAAACCATCAACTATCAACAAGAAAAGTGTTTTTTAATAATAATTCAAGTTACCTTGATAGCATAATAACTAATCCATATTAAAAACAATATCATATTCTCTTAGATGCATGACATGAAGATTACTAAGCTAGAAGATATCTTAAATTACCAATGATACAAATATGTAAACTTGGTCCTTAGTGAGCATACTATTACCAATGGTGCTAATGATAAGTCCTTGAACAAAAGAATGACTCTCCAAACCCAAATGTCTACTATCTATGAATTAACAAAGAGGTGACTAGGACCAGGATCAAAGAGAATCAAAACTATAAAATCTAAAATCATACCTCTAAACTCCATGATAGTATTGGGTTGAGCATCCACTAGTTAATTAATTAAAGCATACACACATGCATGTGTCTTTCCACCACCTTGATTATTGGTAGGTTTATCACCTTGCTAAGAATATCCAATAGCTAAATACTTTTGATAGTTAAGACTATTATAAGCTAGCTAGACATAGTTGTAACAATTGGAACAATTCCTATGGCTATGTCCAACCTTTTTGCAATCATGAAAAGGATTGAATTCATGAATTATTCCACCTGTTACTTCTACCTAGTAGATCTTGAACCCCAAGCTTAATTAGATCCATCAGGGGTTTAATCCCTCTTTTAAGAGAAATTATGATGTGCTACCTCCACCAACTGAATATGCTCTAAGTCTATTACACACACATGTGCATCTTCATATGTTTGAAGATGAAGAGGAAGCATGTAATCATTAATGGATGCATGAAGACCATGGATGAAATGATTTTCTTTGGCTCCCTCATCAAAATGTATGTGAGGTACAACTATCAATACTTGTAGTTGTACTCTATCCTAGTCTAGTTGCCCTAGTAAAGGTACTAGAACTCATCTTCTTTCACTTCTATGTACTTTAAAGGAATATAATGCTGATTGAAAGAGAGTAAAAAATTGCTTCAATCAAGATCAGAATCCCTCCAACGATGTGTCTTCTTGTAAGTAGCCCAATAATAACTACTGGAACCTTTCAATTGATAGGTTGCTAACTGAGTTTGCTATGAGGGAGTGTAGCTTATTATCATGAAGATCTTAACAACCTTCTATAGCCATTTTGTGGTAGTAGTAGGATCCTTCTCATCTTAAAAGGTAGGTAGTTCTAGCTTATAGAATTGCTCTATGAGCTGATGCACCATTAGTGGTCTACCATCACCACTACTCCTTGAAGCAATGAGCATTGATGGTAAGTTCAAGTTCTTCTAAGTATGCTAAGAGAGAAACAAGAACAGATAATGATTGATGTTCACTTAATTAATATCCTTATTTATGATAGAACTAGGAGTAGGGGTAACAAACTCCACTAAGGATCCATTATGGGCTCCTCTATTAGATCAAGAATGTGAACAATTATTAAATTTGGATTACTATACTTAACATTTTCTCTTCTACCATAGCCACATCCATCTTTATGAGTTGGAACCACTGGACACAACAACATGATATAAGGAAATCATCAAACCTACACTCTAATAACAACTTTTATATCATCCGTTCTCACCTTAGGTTGCAGAGCATTACATTGGATATCAAACCCCTAATGAATGATTTTTCATGATAAGAAAACTAGAAAAGAAAACTTAGACAACAAAAAGAAAGCAAAAGAAAACCTATGTTAAAGTCATGACAAAAAATAAAAGAGAGACAAGAATAATGAAAGAAAAATAAAAATAATTAATTATCATAAATATATATAAAATAATGAAAATACTCATGAATATCTAGCAATAATAAAATATGTTGATTCATACATAAAATCCATATTCAAAAACATGAAACACAAAATAAAGAATAATGTGATACATGTTTATCATGATAATATATATGCCAAAGATAAAATACTAATGCTGGAAACAAATATGCATGAAATTAAAATTAGTAACACTAAAGGATCTCTATGATTCACCTAGTCTTAGTCACCTATAAATAAGATGGGTTAGTATACAATGAGTAAGGAACCTTAGCATCTATTTTAGCCAAATCAATAGCAAGTTTCATGATGAATAGATGAAGACATGCTAGCTTGAAAACATGTTACTGTGCACAAATAATCCAAACATCTAATAGCACACATCAAATATTGATCCAAATATCAAATAGATCTTCCTAAATCAAATTATCCAATTCACTTATCAACTTGCAAATAATGAGGCTAGCATTCACCACACTTACTTTCAAAGTATGAATTGTTATGTATACTTTTTCAAGTTTTCATAGCAAATGTTAAACTAAATGTCAAACTACCATGCACATGGATTTATTATTAGTGTCAAACCAAACTACCAGTGGTAGAGGTATCACCAAAGAGTTATCTTGAACATTCTAGAGATGATAAATGTTAAAGTGTCGTGTCAATGGACCCTTGTTGATGCGGCCTTGTCAACAAGCCCCTATCAATGGGGCCTTATTTATGTGGTGTTGCCCCATCGATAGGGCCATGTCAACATAGAATTTTCTATGTCTACAGAGACCTATCAATATAGCCCTAAAGAAAAAACTATAAATACAAGCTCCCAGTCATGTTTATGGGGAATCAAGTCATAGTAATAGCTAAACTCTTACAATTTTTACATTTGAAAGTTAGAATATTTTCTCAAGTGCTCACAGCAAGAGTCATTGAGTGTATGGATCTTTATTTGAATACTATTATACTTGAGCATAATAATGTATGTGGTAATAAAGAAGAGCTTCTTGATAAACCTTGTAGCATTCTAGATAGTTTAAATGTTTTATTCATGCATTTAATGTTTTCAGTTATTTATTTAGTGTTCCTTAGTAATTAAGCTAATTAAGTGATTAATTAAGATAAGCTAAATAGATTAAATACATATGTACAATCACTATAAGCATAAACATGTGTTCGTTTGGTAATCCTAGTAGTGTTACTACTTGGTGTACTTAGTAGCATAGTGCTTGGTAACCTAGTAGTGGATACATGGGTTCAAGTCATGTATAGAAAGTGGAACTAAATGCTTATGTTAGGACTAGTTAGAGATTAGCTAAATAGTTAAATTAAGTTAGTTCTCAATTTACTTCATCCCTCTCTTTTAGTAGCAAAACCATAATATGTAAAATAACAAAAATTGTATGCCTCAATTACACTTAATCATACATTTGTACTTTATAAGTGTAATTGGGAAGACAACGAACAACCATTAGGGCAAGGTTCACTTCCTAGAAGATGAGTGTACTAGAAACTAGAGAGTCCATAGAATTCGACTGAATCGTGTGTAAGCACTTTGTGATTCATATGGTTGGGCGTAGGGGTACCTTGATTGCTCCTCATTGGTGCCATTTTTGGGGACTCTCTTTTGTTGAAACATGCACTATCTAGGATTAGTGAACATCATTAATATCATTGGATGATCCCCAAGGTAAACATCATTCCCAAATAATATAACTATAGAAGCACACTCATATTTTATTTATTCTGCAAAATATCTTCTTCTTCTCATAGGCAAAATGATACAAAACTCTTGGTCCCACAAGAGTGCAAAGTGATATATACTCATCCAGATGAGTATGTGTCTAAGTTCACCTTCATCCTACATCAAGATGAGCAATTGCGATGGTGTGATATGGAAAGAAAAATTGTAATGTCTCTTGATTGATCTGTGCTTGAGATGCTGCTTCAAACTCTTAAGAAGCTAGGCATCCATGATCTTCAAGAAGAGTATGTTGTGCATGACTATGACTACTAGGACTACCATCCCATTGACACACAACATAGGAGAGATTAACACCAAGAGAAGCATCATGAGGATTTGAAAAGGAAATGATTCACCAATCCCTTGTTCTTATTGAACCAAGATGACAATGAGGATCCTTCCTTTGAGGGCTCTCAACCTAAAAATTATCCACCCCTTGTTACTAATGATGGGGGCGTGGCCTTGAATCTATGGTCTACTATTAATAATCTAGGATTAGGGAAAGATGGTGGTTAATGCAAGAGCTCGAACATGCATCACGATGATAAGAAAATTGACAAACATGGTCATGATAACCAAAGGTAAATTAGTAAACACCATGATGGTGGAAGTCCTCCTTCTTCTTTGTCCTCTTCATCTAAATATCTTTCTTCTTATTCCTCCATTTTGAAAAACACTACAGAATGAACAATTTTGATGGAGGTGAGTAGAGTGGCAATAATACTAATTTCCATGCCCACAATAATCAAAGGAGAAAAAGAGGACATCATTGGTGATAATGAAATAATAATGATGATGAGCCTTTGTTGGTAACTCGAAGTATGCTTAACATTGCAGAGGCAGTCAAGATTCCAACTAGGCATGTAAAAGATAGTTGGATCAAGTACTTAGGCATGAACAATATCCTCAATTTTAAGGGGCAATATAACTCTAATTTGTAGAATCATATACAAGCCTTTCATGATGCCAATGCCTTATAAAACACTAAAAATGATTGGTAGAAACTCAAGCTCTTTCCTAGGACACTCATCAAGGAAGTAGAAAGCTAGTACTGGTCCTTGGAGCTAGAATCTATCCAACAATGGAGTACAATGCTCAAGCTATTTAATGATAAATACCAGACATACTCCAAAGTGTCCAACTTGAGAAGGCAAATCCAAGGTTGGAAAAAGAAACACATGAGCCCTTGGATGCCATCATGGACAAATACTATTCTCTCTTACATTGATGCCCTGGCCATGATTATTCTCAGAGGGAACAACTTTACCACATCATAGATGGGCTTAGAGGAGAAACCATAAGAACTCTTGGGGTTTATGCCCAAGAGCTCATCAAATACAAAGGATGATAGAGCAAGTTGCAAAAGAAGAGGGTGAGTTGCATAAAAGGAAAAGTGTAGAAGAATATAATAGTGAGACTTCCATAAGAAAAAAGAAGGTCCAATTTTGTGATGAGGAGGAGTCACCACTCAATGAAGTGATGAATAGGAAAACCTTGCCCACTCAAAAATCTATTTATGATATTTAGGCAAAGGTTGATAAATTATGAAACTCTTTATATGAAAAAATTCCAAACTGCTATAAAGATTGTTGAAGAATCTAAAGAGAAAAATAGTGATTGTGACTATAGAAGGCAGAAAGAAGTTGAACGTGCCTACTAGCAAGGTAAGGGCAAAGCTATTGTAGTAGAAGAAGTTGTGGAGATAGACTTTGATGATGATATGGCATGTGACATTTTTTAGTATGAACATCATAAGGAATGTTGCCTTGTAGTGTCACACATACAAGAGTTTGGGGTGTACCCATTGAATCCTTAGCTAGCATGGAGGCAAACACTTAGATGATTACCTTATCCTCAAGGTAATTCAAGGTAGTTCCACTAGCAACAACAAGCTTACTATCCAAGTGGAGCTCCACCACAGCCATATGAACAATATCAAAAATGGCATGGCACCAACCACAGTTGTTGGGAATGCCACCACCAAGACAACAGTACCCTTATAGGCAACCAAATCCATATGGGTACTATGTTTAGCAGCTCGTCTCTCCATGAAGTTGTGCCAACCACGCCACATTCCAACATTACTATTATCCCCTAGAGTACCATCAAACTCATTCACCATATACTTGAGGAAAGTAGCCATATCCATATCACCCTCTACATATATCTACACACATCCCTCTACCCTCAACCTAGTTACCTCTTGCTCTATCCATGCAAGGTGAGATTCCCCCATACCGTAGCAACAAAATGCTACAAGGGCTATACATTCATAATCATCCTTTCAGCAGAGTGATTCAGATAATTGATCTAGGAAACAACCATTTTTTAGACCCAACTATCCTTCTAAACCCTCACAACCTAATGTGATTAGCCATCCTATATCTCCAACACCCTCATCCTCTACATCAAACACATTTAAGTATCCTTCAAACTAAATTCCACCTCAGATTTGCACTATGATGTTAACTCATGTTGTTTCTAATTGGATCAAGGTTGGAAATCTTTCCACAAAAAGATTTAAGCTAGGAAGTCCTCTTATTTACTGACAAATCGCTAGACATGAGCCATGCAAGGCTCTTCTTAATTCTAGTTCCAATGTTAATCTAATCTCCCATGACATGTACAAGGCTTGGAACCTACCACCTCTTAGAAAGAGCAACATCTATTTTGAATTGGCAGACTAGTCAATCACTATTCTTTTGGGATTAGTGGAGGACATTGTAACTACAATTTGTGGGTGGTCCTATCCTGCCAATTTTTTGGTGATCAAGGTAGAAAATTAAAAAGGTGACTTCCCCATCATTAGAGGATGTGCATGGTTAAGCACTATTGATGTATGAATGGACATAAGGGACCTCTCCTTAGAAATTTCCAAGGAGAATGATTTTGGAAATCTAGAGAAGAAGCATGTTCCATGCATTATGTATAGTGATAATGGGTGCAATTGCATGAAGAAAATATAGTCCATTAAAAATACATTCATCATGGCATACAATCACTATGCATAGGAAATTGATATCCAAATGTGCCTATATGCAACAACCACAAAACAGGAGGACACCTAGTGGTTCACAGCTGACTCTAATAGTAACATACTATGCATGGAACCTACTGAGATCCTAACATGTGCTTATGTCAAAGGCATAGATGAACTTGAGCAAGTTCATCATCAACTCTCTAATGATGAAGATGATGATACCTATTGGGGATAATCCCTAATCATTTCAAGTAGGATCCCCTAGAGTTGAAAAATCTCTTAATTGACATGGAGTATGCATGTTTAAATAATGGCAAGCTAGTTATAATCAATGCAAATATTACTCCTAAACAAAAAGACAAGTTGTTGAAGATAGTTAATAGGTGGCTAATAGCCTTTACTTAGTCATATTTTAAACTGACAGGAATCGATCCAAGAATATGTTAGCATCATATCTACATTGATCCAACCATGAAACCAAAAAGGTAGCCACGGAGATGGTTGAACCTCAAGTTGAAGAAAATTGTCAAGGAGGAAATAGAACAACTCCTCAAGGCAAGGTTCATCTATCCCATTATGAATAGTAAGTGGGTTAGCCCACTCATCATTGTACTAAAGAAAGGTGGCAAGTGGCAGGTCTACATCAACTTTAGGCTATTTAATATGAAAAAATTTAAAGATCATTTTTCATTATCATTTGTGAACCAAGTGTTGAACACTAGCTCTAGGCATTGCTATTATAGCTTCTTAGATGGTTATAGTGGCTATAACCAAATCCAAATTGCACTACAGGATTAGGCCGAGACAACACTCATAAGTCCCTTGGAGACTTTTGCATATTGTAAGATGCCATTTGGTCTTTGCAATGTCCTTGCAACATTTCAACACTTGGTCCTTAGTATTTTTCAATAGCAGATTGGTAGCATGGTAGAAGTCTTTATGGATGACTTCTTTACCTATGGGGATACATTTGGGAAAGCCCTAGATTGCCTTGAGCAGGTACTGAAAAGATGTGTTGGAACAAACCTTAGGTTTAATTGGTAGAAAATCCATTTAATGGTCCAGGAAGGCATAGTACTAGGGCATAGAATTACTCAGGCAGGGATTGAGGTAGACCCAGAAAAGATAAGGGTCATCCAAGGAATTACATGCCAAATAAGGATAGTTAAAGATGTCCAATCATTCCTTGCACATATTGGCTACTACTAATGATTCATAGAGAATTTCTCTAAGATCGTAAAGTTGTTGGTTGAGCTTACAAAGAAAGATGCTCCATTCATTTGGACCAAGGAGTGCAAACACGCATTCCAACAATTAAGGAAGAAGCTCATAGAAACTCCAATTCTACGAGCACCAGATTGGTCCAAACCATTTCATATAATGAAAAATACATCTAATTATGCCTTAGGAGCTATGCTTACATAGTTGGATGATAAGAAATGTTCATATTGCATCCACTATGCAAGTTGAAGCATTATGGATGCATAGTTGAATTACACCACCATGTAAAACAAACTAATGATGGTGGTGTATGCTTTGGAAAAGTTTAGGCACTATGTGGTTAGATACAAAGTATTTGTGCACATAGATCATAGTGCCATATGCTTTCTAATGAATAAGCCAACAATGAGCCCTCATATCATACAATGGCTCATGATCTTATATGAATTTTATCTCACAATGGTAGATTGGAAAGGGACCGAGAATGTGCCCTAACCATCTTTCTTAGTTAAGATGGGATAATAAAGAGGAGGAGAGTTCACTCTCTGATGAATTTCTAGATGAACTCCTCTTTATAGAAGTAATAAAAGACCAAATACCCACTAAACACAAATGGTATGATGGCATTCTTACTTACCTTATCACTTAAGAGATGCCACAAGATCTTGACCTAGGAAGAAATAATAGTTTCTTCATCAGGAAAAGTACTTCATAGAAATCAACGAACACCTTTACAAGGTGTGTGCTGATGGCTTGGTTCATTGGTGCGTACCTAATGTGGATCAATTGAACATGTTCTAAGATGCTCATGAAGGCCCTTGTAGAGGCCATTATGCTAGGAGACATACAACCATAAAAATTCTAATGGTAGGATACTATTGGCCTACAATCTTTAGGGATGTTGATCAATTTTTCTGATCTTGTGAATGCAATCAAAGAGATGGTGGAATGACTACTTGAATGGAGGGTCCTCAATAGTGGATTCAACCACTAGAACCCTTTGACATATGGGGCATAGACTTCATGGATTCCATCATGCCCCATGTCTAAAGGAAAGACATATATCATCATAGAAATCGACTATTACACCAAATGAGCAGAAGCAGTAACCATCACTAATTGTACATCATCCACTACTACTAGATTTGTACAAAAACATATTGCAAACAAGTTTGAGGTGCTGTGTGCACTAATTTTTGATAATGGAATCCATTTTACAAGTTCCACCTTTTAAGAGTTGATGCAATACTTAGGGGTTGAACATAAATTAACACCCTATCACCCCCAAGCCAACAATCAAGCAGAAGTCACCAATAGGGAGATTACAAAGATCCTAACAAGGATCATAAGCAAATATAGGAGAGATTGGAGCAAAAAACTCAATGATGCCCTATTGGCCTACTACTCAAAATGGAAACTCCCTATTGGCTACTCTCTCTATGAATTGGTGTATGAAAAATTTCCAATACTTCCAGGCCAATCCGAGCTTTGTACATTTTCAATAGCCTATGGCTTGGATCTTAACTTGAGCCTAGCATAAAGAGAAAGATTGAAAACTAGTTAGTGGCCTTATCTTTAAATGAAGTATACAAGTCATACAACAAACAATGACATAACCTTAAAATGTAGAAAGTGAAATTTCAATCGAGAGATATAGAATCCCACACATGTACCTCAAAAAACTAAATTTCAAATGTTGTGAAAGGGACCTTATATAATTAAAGAAGCATTTTCTTCTAGGGCCTTGAATGTATACAAACTTGAGAGCCCAAATAAAAAGAAATTGATCAACATCCAAAAAGTAAAGCTTTTCCATGAGCCCAAGCAAGCCAATGCAACAACTACCTTAATGGATGAACAACCATGCTCAATTTTTTAGATCTGCTCCTTTCAACTTAGTTATAGGGGAGATGTCCATCCATGCTAATCATCCATATGGATTCTAAATTTTTTTATTTTTTGTGTTCCACATTTTTGATTTTGTAATTTATTTATTTTACACCCTTTTTGATTTTAAAACTACTTCCTATTTTACATCATTTTTTGTTTTACATCATCGTTAGTACATTTGAATCTTTCTTGGATATTTTACACTTTCTTATATATTTTAACTTTTTTTTAAAGTGTGATTTTCAAATTGTTGCTAATAAACATGCTTTGTTCCAACAGAACACACTTGTGTTATAGCTATTACTAATGGTGGTTTGTGCTTTGTGTTTTATTTGCTAATGTCATGATTTATTTTTTATGGAATAGGCAATAAGTCCATGACATCCATCCATTTACAAACTCTATGGTTTTCCTTGTTTTGGAAGTTTGAGGTACCTTTCATTAAATAAACTTTTAATAAATTTGTGACCATGGTAGTTTCTAGAATTGGAAAGGATTCAAAGGTTTGTATAGGGTGTGACTTCAAGGGGACTCAATATTATTTGTACTCTTCTATTTGGGTGCTTGAGTGTTTTCATGGACTTCTTATCATTCTGTTCTAACCACTAATAGGAAGTCAAATAAAGTCTTTGCATGGTGTAGTTCCCATCCAAAAAGAGAACAAAAAAGAAAAAAGAATAAAAACAAAATTAAAAAAAAAACAACATGATGGGAATTCAAAGCACACCCCGTAGACAAATAAATAGGCTACAAGCATTGGTTATGGGACTAGAAAGACATGCTACCCATGCTTCAAGGTCCCTTCTAACTAAGGCCCTCTCTTACTTCTTCCTTCTCTTGTCTTCTCTGTATGGAATGGTGGTTGTTTTGTGTAAGCACTCTGTTATTTTAAGGAGGTGGATTGATCTTAGAGTGACAATGCAAAGTCACTGAAAGAGGTTGGTTTTGGTCTAGACTAAGGATGGATCTTCTTAGGTAATTTTAAACATAAACTCTACAAGGAACTTCTTATGACCTAAATTGGGAATTCCATTCCACCTTCTCCATCATTTGTCTTTGCTAACCATAAATCACCTCACTATTGGTGTCCATGTTCTTGATTCTATGTCTTGGTTTGATGTATTTAAATTGTTAGGTAGAATCTTCTAGGTTTTGGTCCTTAACTTCCGTTAGCCATTAATCAACTATGGGGCCCATGGACTCATTAGGTTGAGGTTATGTAAGGGCAAAAAGGACATGTGCCTACTATGGGGAGGATCCACTTGCATATATCTTGGTTGGGTTTGTCAAGTACCTTATCCTTAGACATTCTTGTAATTAGAATCTTTCGTACATCCATCTTCTGCATCAAACCATATTCTCCTTTACAAATTTTGTTCAATAAGAGCATTATTTTTCAAAATTTTCAATTTTTGAGCTCGCAAAGATCCTCTTCAATGATTTCATCATATTTTTGACTTTTCTAGAATTCCATGGATCCCATATTCATTGAAAAATTCTTTATAATTTCAAGATATTCAAACTTTAAGTTTTTGCCTATGGGACCCATATATGGGGCCTCGTCAATGGAGTAGACTTGTATAGGAGGCCTTATATATGAGGCCTCATTGATGTGGTAGAAAAATAGTATATATATACATGATTCCACTTTGAAATTTTTACATTTTCTCACAAATGGCAAGATAGCTTTTCAAAGTTTTAGAGCCCAAAACCTTCCAAAGCCCATAGCTTTCTAACTGTTTATCCAAATCACTTCGTTCTATGATCCTACAAATATTGGAGGTAAGATCTTCATTGTGGGGGCCACAAATGTGCCATTTTTTTGACCAAAACCTTTTCATGATTTTTCTAACTTCCACAAAGGTTTACATGAAAGATCAACTATTAAACACTAAATTACAAGAGTTAAACCTTTTCGACAAGCTCCAGTAAAATCTATAATAAATATTTAATAAAATAATCAATATGCCTTGGTCCAACCTTAGCCAAAGTGTAACTTACTAATGATAGAAGGTATTCAAAAATTTAAAGTTACACATTATATCTAACAATCCATGGATGTGTTGTGATAATAGATGCCACCAAAAGGAAAACACATGTAGGAAGCAAGATCATATTAACTAAGGAAGAAATGGCTTAGAATAGGAAGAAGCCAAGAATAGGCCTAAGAAGAACCTCTCTTTGAAAAAAAAATCTTCATGAAGGAGATTTATGCTTTTCACCAAAAAACTGTAAACATGGTAGCTGCTTGGAAATCAGAGGCTCTCAAATTTAAGAGAGTCAAGGATCATTACAGAGAACATGTTGGTCTACAAAAGGAAGTAAATAAAAAACACATCTAGTTGGTGAAGGCAAAAGTGAATGAAACCCTCCAACAACTCTAGCAAGGGAAAGAATTTTGGAAACCCATCATTGATGGTATAGATGCTTATAACAAAGCAAAAATCTACATGAAGGAGTTGCAAATGGAGGAGATAACAAAATACATGAAGCTTACCAATCTTCGTTATGCAAATCTGGTCATGTTAATTGCTGGATGGGTATAGTCAGAACTCTATAAATAGGTGGTTAGCTCATACTTGTTGTATGAGGCTAAGTTTAAGCATCACAAAGACACCAAACAAAAGCTTGCAGTGGCAAATGTTGAACTCAAAGTTCTTAAGGCATAATTCATTGATCAATGATCAACTATCGAGAACCTAGCCGAAAAGATGAATGACTACTAGGAGCTACAAAACACAGTTAGGGTGTTTAATGTTGAATGCAAATAGTTCACTTTCTAGTTTGTCAATGTAAATGAAATTTTTCTAGTAATTCCCTATCCATGGGATGTTTCCATTCTAGCCCACATTGTTGATGCCGTGTGAATTGTGAATGATCCTTGGAGTAAGGAGGAGAAGATGAAGGCATTACTAGATGCCTTCCACCAACCACAACCACCTTAGCTACCACATATGCTTGAAGTTTGTGAAGGTCCTTCAGAACCTCAGGAGCACTACTTGGGACTGTCTAATGTTCTTAACCATCTTCATGCCATTAAAGGATGTGTTGTCCAATTTTTTATAGTCATGTCATGGTGTTGAATTTTGTGTCATGAACACCATAATTCTGTGTAATGTGTTGATTCATACACTTAGGCAATCAATTTTTTCAAGTTAGTTAATTTTGTTAAGAGTTAGTCAATAATCCCATACCTTCCCAATTTTATAAAGAAACTTGATGATGATTTTTCATTTAGTCATGGGGCTATGATGAGTGTCAAAGTGTCATGTCAATGGGCCTTCATTGACAGCCTCATTGATAGGGCCCTGTTTATGTGGTGTTGCCCCATCAATGAAGCCATGTTGATGTAGTGTCTGCTACATCTAGGGGTCCTGTTGATGCAGCCTTGAAGCAAAAACTATAAATACAAGCTCCCAATCATGTTTATGGAGAATCAAGTCATAGTAGTAGCCAAACTCTTGTAGCTTTTATCTTTGAAAGTTAGAATATTTTCCTGAGTGCCCACAGTAGGAGTCATTGAGTGTATGGATGTTTATTCAAGCATTATTGTACCTAAGCATGATAGTGTGTGTGGCAATAAAGAAAATATTCTTGGAAAACCTTGTAGCATTCTATATAGTTTAAATGTTTTATTCATGCATTTCATATTTTTAGTTATTTATTCAATGTTTCTTAGTAATTAAGCCAATTAAGTGATTAAGTAAGTTAAGTTGAATAGATTAAATACATAAGTATGACTACTTCAAGCGTAAACATGTGTTTGCTTGGTAATCCCAATAGCATTATTGCTTGGTGTCCCTAGTAGTGTAGCACTTGGTAACCCAATAGTGGATACATGGGTTCAAGATGTGTATAGAAAGTGGGACCATATGCTTATGTTAGAACTAGTTAGAGATTTGTTAAATAGTTAAATTAAATTAGTTCTCAATTTACTTCATGCCTCTCTTTTAGTATCAAAGCCATAAAACATAAAATGAAAAAAATAATATACCTTGATTACACTTAACCATACCTTTGTACTTCACAAGTATGCTTGGGAAGATAATGAATGACCATTACGGAAAGGTTCACTACCTCAGAAACTAGTGTACTGGAAACTAGAAGGTCCACTGAATTCAACCAGATTGTGCATGAGTGCTTTGTGATTTGTATGGTTGGGCATAGGGGTACCTCGACTACTCATCATTGACACCATTTCTAGGACTCTCTTTTGTTGAAACATGTGCTATCTAGGGTTAGTGAACATCATCAATATCGTTGGATGAACCTCAAGGTAAACATCATTCCGAAATAATATAACTACAAAAGCATACTGATATTTTATTTGTTTTGCAAAATGTCTTCCTCTTCTCATAGGAGAAATTATAGGAAATTTTTGTTCACAAAAGAGTGCAAAGTGATATATACTCATCCATATGAATATGTGCCTGAGTTCACCTTCATCCTACATCAAGATGATCAATTGTGATGGTGTGATATGGAAGGAAACATTGTAATGCCTCTCAATTAATCTATGCCCATGATGTTGGTTCAAACTCTTAAGAAGCTAGGCATCCATGATCTTCAAGAGGAGTATGTTTTGCATGACTACGACTACTAGGACTATTGTCCCACTAACACACAATGTAGAAGAGATTGACAAAAGGAGAAGAATCATGAGGATGTGAAGGGGAAACAATTCACCAATCCCTTGTTCTTACTAAACCAAGATGACAACAAGGATCCTACCTCTTAGGGCTCCCAACCTAAACATTCTCCACCCCTTGTTACTAATGATGGGATGGCTTTGAACCTACAGTCTACTATCAACAATCTAGGTTCAAGGAAAGATGGTAGTTAAGGCAAGAGCTTGGATAAGAGTCATGACAATAAGAAAACTGATGAACGTGGCCATGATAACCAAAGGGGAATTGGTAGACAACACAGTGGTGGAAATCCTTCTCCTTCTTCATCCTCTTTATTTGAATCTCTTTCTTCTTCTTCTTCTTGTGTAGAAAAACATTGTAGAAGAATAACTATGATGGAGGTGAGTAGAGGGACAATAATACTAATCGCCATTTCTACAATAATCAAAGGGGTAACATAGGACATCATCAACAATAA
The DNA here is from genome assembly GCA_015680685.1 of Gnetum montanum. NCBI lineage: Eukaryota > Viridiplantae > Streptophyta > Gnetopsida > Gnetales > Gnetaceae > Gnetum > Gnetum montanum. The sequence goes on from MNCI01035354.1 coordinate 399,451, forward strand.
TGAAATAATAATAATGATGAGCCTTTGTTGGCAACTTGAAGTATGCTTAACATTGTAGAGGCAATCAAGATTCCAACTAGACATGTAAAAGATAGTTGGATTAAGCACTTAGATATGAATAATATTCCAAGATTTGAGGGGGATATAACTTTGATCTAAAAAACCATCTACAAGCCTTTCATGATGCTTGTGCCTTACAAAACATTGAAAATGATTGGCAAAAACTCAAACTCTTCCCTAGGACACTTATCAAGGAAGCAGAAAGCTAGTACCAGTCCTTGGAGTTAGTATCTATCCAAGAATGCAATACAATGCTTGAGCTATTTAAGAAATCAAGAGAGGGAAAAACCACAAGACCATAGCACTAAGAAAAGATGTAAACATTCATAAAAACTTGTTAAAATTTATAAAACTACAAAGACTTAGAATCATATAGAATGAACATAATCCAATAGAAGTCATGTTAAGAGGAATGTAACAATAGCATAATACTAGTTGAATGAGCAATACGCATGCCCCAAAATAGTTGGTCATAAAATTCTTGAAACTCAAAATTGATAAAAAATAAAAATTGTAGTAAAATATGTAATGAATTAAATCATCAAAAATCATACAATGCTATGTATGCAAAGATAAACATAATTCTCAATTAAAATTTACACAAATCTACATAAATTAAACAATTTCAAGCCCTTGTTAAATGTGCACAAAATCATATGAATTAAAATGAATTGGAAAGAATTCTAAGATTACTTAGAAAAATTGAAGTACAAATCGATAGTAGTGCATGAAACTCAATCACAAACTTTTGCAATGCCATGCTCTAGAACTAGTAAAGCTCCATAGAATGCCATAAGCTTTCATCTTGATAGTGCATCCATGTCTAAGAAATTGGATTCCAAAAGTGCCTAGTTAAATGAGTGTGGTTTTTTTATAGAAAACCACTTTCAAAAGGCATCATAATACAACTAGCTAATTTTTCAAAATCTAAGACAGCACAAAACATATAGACCATAAAATTCTTATGTAACATACATAACCTTCCACAAAGCCAAAGGTATGTCAAAATCATAAAAATATGAAACAATGCATATTGTATCAATTTAATTAATAAAATAAAATAGTACTCACATATAAAAAATCAACCATGTCATGTCATTCCCATATCATAACCTTCATGAAAATTTGCCAACTCATCCTCCAAGTTAGCATACATAAACTAAAAATAATAATACATAATTAAAATAATTAATAATATTAAAATATTCATAAACATAAAATATAAAATTGGAAATTCCAGTAGCAAGCATATCCAAATCATAACATAACATTTAGACACCATAAAGCATAACAGACAAGATTTTACATACTAACCATAACATCTAAAAATACAGCTTCTTATACTATAATCATCAAAAAATATTTAATAAAATTTATCTAAAATCTAATTAATACTAAAAATCTTCAAACATTAAAAATATTCTTTGGCTTCAATCAATCTCTAATGGTCCTGAACTTTGTAGGCTTAACCTTAAGATCATTTTTAGATACAATATACCCTAAATAAGTAACATAATTTTGAAAGAAATCACATTTTAAAAACTTAGATTTTAATTTATAATTCTAAAATAGGCTCATCACTTGTTTTAAATGAAAGATATGGTCTTGTATTGTCCTAGAGTAAACAAGTATACCATCCATGAAAACTATTACAAACTTATCTAGCTATTCTTGAAAAGTAGTATTCATTAATGTCATAAAGGTAGCTGGTGCATTTGTTAAATCAAAGAGAATAACAAAATATTCATATAATTCATAACTTTTTTAGATTGCTATATTTTCATTGTTATTATTTTTTATTAATGTTTAAAAATATGTTGCACTAGACAATTGATTAAAAAATTCATCTATTCTACAAAACAAATACATATAATTTATTATTTTCTTATTTAATGATTTAAATTAATAAAAATATGAAGAATTACATTCTTCTTTTTAACAAAAAATACGAGTGCTTCCTAGAATGATACACTAAATCTGATCTTACCTTCATTAAGTAACTAATAACTTTGATTTTTGAGTTTCACAAGTTTTTTTATAGAGAACTTGTAAGATGCTTTAGATACTAGTTTTATCCCTAGCATGAATTTCGTTATATGCTTGAATTCATGTTTGGATGGTAATTCATTTGAATCCTTGAATACTTCCTTGAAATCTCTTAATTCTTCTAGTAGCCGAACTTTCACTTTACTATTAATCTTAAAGATTTTAACTTGTATGGATACTAATTTTCATACCAAACTTTTTTCTTATTTAATTGAAATTGTATGAGTTCCTAAATCTATTCTTGCTTTGCTAAGAATTCTAACTTCATCAAAAGTATAAGACTTAAAGCTTGCCACAATATTATATGAGGAGTTAGGAATAACATCCCAAAAATGGAAATATAATCACCAAATGGAAATTCATATAAATATCCTTTAAATGGAAAGTCTTGTAATTTGAACTTAGAAAAATAATACTTAATTTTCCTATTGACGTTTCTCTCAATTACATGTTGAACACTAATAATTCTATGATATGTGGATTTAAATTCATATTTTAACTAATTTAAGTGAAACAAAATTATCAAAAAAAAATTGATGAAAAAAAAATCTTGATTAAGAAATGACTCAAGAATAAAAATTGAAGAAACTTAGAATTTCCACTATCTTGATTTTGTTGAAGCAAAAATGTTTCTTAAGATAACTTTCTTCATAGCATTTGAATTTGCAATTTCTTACTTTTGGAAAGCTATCTATGAGTAGTTGGGTATTCTAACACTCATCTATACAAGTCACAAGTGTTCATGTGTGACTAGATCATAATCCATGGATGGACAATGTAAGTATACTAGTCGTTGATGTTAAGTTTGTGATCGTTGTCTTCCCACTTAGACTTAGCAAGGTGCAAATCATATGGTTGAACTCTTAGTAAGATATATGATGTATTGATATTTCTTGGCTTAAAATATGTTAAGTGTAGGCATGATGAAAGTGATTGTAAATTCTAATGCTAAGTTCAATGAAAATGTAATTCTATTTTATCATATTGGTGATAAGCATCCTTTCATGGTTTTTCATACATATTCTAGGTAGATGCAACATTATTAGGATTACCAAGTAATTTCACATTAAGTGAATTAAACTAAGCCATTTCTAGCTCATCAAAAAGTTACACTTTATGCTTGAAACCAATTGTACTTATTCCACCTTACTAATAGACATTAAAAAAAGTAAATGACTTAGTAAATGTAAACAACATGGAAAAGTAAAAATATGCTAAGTGAATTACTGCAATGATGAAAAAACAATCTTGATCTTTATTACCATTCATGAATTATATCTTGAAACAATTCACTCAAATAAAGATTGTGTACAACTATAATTCACTACACTATAGGCAGTCATGCTAACTCTAACTTAAGAAAATAAACTACAAGAGTTCTACTAAGTGTTGGTAAAAAATTCTTTTTTTTCAATGTGATGGTGGGTAGGTATTTCTAGGCATGATCATGGTTCACTACATTGCATCTACAATGACATATGTGGAGCTACAATATTGTAAATACGATATTTTAGTCTACGTAATAAAGGTTTTATCATACCCCCACAATCGAATAAGAACTCGTCCTTGAGTGAAAACAAAATGAGTCTAAATTTCCTTACAAATTTGTGGGATTATATACGGACTTTAATGGTATGACTTATATACACAACTGACTCTACTATAAATGTTTCATTATGGTTTTAGTGGTGTTTACAAAATTATCATGTAGTGCATGATTGACACATATGACAAAAAAATGTCAAAAAAAAAAAAACAAAGCTCAATGCAGTCCTTATGTTCTAAGTAGTGATGGCTCCTCCATTGACTAATTTCCTTTATTATCAAGCTTCTAAAATTGATACATATTGAGTAGTACCTAGAGCTTATCTTCTTCAAATTTTGAATCATGTACCATTTGGGAAAATTTAGTAATGTTTTCTAGAGTTGGTACTTTCCAAGGCTACGACAACTAGGAAAAAATCCTTTTTGCTTTCATGTATCATACCACAAACTTCCTTTGCTCTTTTTCAAAAGCCTTGGCCATTTTCTTCAGTTCTTTATAATTGGTCATTCTTCTAGCTAGGTTTGCTACTACATCCTTCTGATCCTGGTGACTAGTTTTTACCACTTGTAGTTTAGAGTTTGTTATGCATCCTTTCTATCCATAGAATATTTTTTGTACATCGCATAGACTATGGCTACTTACTACTGCAATTCTATTCTAAGCTTGCCTACTATTAACATGACTAAGTTAGTGTATTAGAGATTTACTAATCCTAAGTACTCTATCAAATCTTCAATCTACAAGTCTTTATTCTTGATTTTGGCATGGGTATGACTATCCAAGATGGTTATCAATTAGGTGTTTATGTTCTGATGGAGTTGACTCTAGTGTTAGCCATCTAGATCTCTTTTTTGTTGATCTACTTATACATTCCTACTTGACCTATAAAAGGTTTTTTAGCTCTTCATACTTCTTGGCCTTAGTTTTGCATGAATTAATCTCAATGGCTAATTTATGGTGTATAGTGTAGACATTTTCCATGTACAAGGTTTTTTTTCTCTAGACAATTATCTAATATCAAGGTCAACCCAAGCAAATTGCTCTCTTAGCTGATGGATGCTTTCTTCCAGCACATTCTTTTATTTTTGTATGTTTATCAACCTTACACTCTTTGTAGTAATTCTCTTACATCCTTCTTCAAGCGTAGTTATGGCTTTAGCATAGGCATATGTCTAGGCATCTACCACCAAAGTGTTCTATACCACCTTTTCTTTCTCTATCTCCATCTATGCATACCTGGTCATTAGTTGGTCAATCTGTTCATTCCTAAATTGATCTAGTTGGATAGGAATAACATATTGTGTAGGGTGTCTTTCCAATTTCAATATGGTCAATTCATCTTGTAATCTTTGCACTTCATTTTCAACATGTTACATTATGGTTTCAACCATAACTAGCTTACTCTTGGTTGAAATTAGTTTTAGCTTAACTACGGTGACATCACTAGGGATATTGAAGAGATTTTTCATAACTTGTCTTATCTGTAGCACTCTATCAAATATGTCCTCATGCTCTACTAGTGATGAGTGGCAAGGTACCCCTACATCCAACCATATGAATCACAAGCATTTATACATGATCTAGTTAAATTCTATGGATGGGACTAGTGTTGGCATCTAGATCACTATGCCTTAATTGTAGTTCATTGTCTTCTCCCTTGGACTAGTGATAGCTTTTTCATGTATGGTTTAGTCCAAAGTGAGGCATATGATTTTTATTATTTTATTTTTTATTGTTCTAAAATTAACAATAGGTTAAAACTCAATTTATAATCAATTCAACTAATCTAATTGCTAATTAATAATCAACTACCCTAACGTAAGTATTCAATGCCAATTCCTGTGCACATCTTGAACACATATAACACTGCTAGGTTACCAAATGTTAAGTGTTGTTAGGATTACCAAGAGTCATATGCATGCTCAAAGTAATTGTACTTATGTGATTAATTAATAAACATGCATGAAAATTTAAATATTAACTAAGTACATGAAAAGTAAATTGCATGGAAAGTAAATCTAATTTAAGTCAAAGTACTACAATGAACAAGAATCAATCTTGATCTTATTGCCGCTCATGAAATATGTCTAAGTACATTGCCAGTTAAATATGACTTCGTACAACTAACTCAGATACACTCTATGGGCATCACTAACTGTTCTCTAAGATTACAAAATAAAACTATAAGAATTCGACTACTCTATTAACAAGACTATGAAAAATAATGCAAAACTATAAAAATGACTTCAAATCATGAGCCTAGGTGCTATATTTATAGGCTAGTGTATACCCCCCATGTTGGAGACCCAATGTTGCATCTGGGCTCCAATGTCAGATACCTGACATTGAGGCCTCGATGTCAAGTACATGACGTCAGGGCCTTATTATCGGAGCCTTGTTATCAAAGCCCTGTTATTGGATAACCTAGCCAACTGATTATTCATCATACCCCCATGACTAAAAAAAACTTGTCCTTAAGTTAATAAGATAGGACTACGTTTTCTTTACAAAATTGGAAAGGTATGTAATTAATTACTAACACTAACTATTAACTGACTTTGAGTGTTGCATTACAAAATTTTATTCAAGTGGATGTATACAAAATGACAGATTGACAAAAAGGTTGGACAAACTTTGAAGATTACAAAATTTGTAGAGGTCTTCAAGAATCCACTGAAGATGATTCTCCTTGTTGTTACTAGTGGTGGCAAACTTTTAACCTTGATTCTTATGTCGATGCTTATCTAGTTATGCAGAACATTCTTGAAGGGTGGACTAAAATTTATTCTCATCCCCCCATGGATCTAGCAAACATGTGAAGCTTGAGTTGCTATCTTGTATGTGCTATGATGTGTCCATGGTCATATCCTCTATTGTCCCTCTCTTGGCTTTATTTTCATGCCTAGGAAAAATACCTTCTTCCTTAGGTGTTTCTTTTAGCATCACCTACAATCACCAAAGAATCAACATTAGTTGTGTAAATTTTCCTTAATAATTAACCCTTGTTGGATCCCTTAGTTTTCTTTTAAGCACAAGGTGATTATAGAATACTATGCCCAAGGCTATGATGTAGCTAAAATCATCAAGATATTTACATTATTTTGATCAAATACTATTAGTTACCATGATGTTCAAAAATAGGATGTTTCCTAGCCTCCATGACTAATAAGCCTAACTCTGAAAGAACATAGGTTTTTTAATAATTACAATAAAATTTCTAATTCAGAAGAAGACTAAGAAATATTAATGGATATGGAAATAGAAAAGTAGAAAAAATTAATGAAATAGATGAGAAGTAGTCCCAAAATCATACATAAATTTAGAGAAACCATCATTGATGTTTTGGAAGATGTAAAGGTTAGTTCAAAGCCATGATCAACAAAAGTTATGCAAGTGGCTTATTCCTAAAGCAAGCTTTAGTCATAACACCCTTGCATAACCACTTTTATAGATGTCCATGGGCACCCAAGAAGTTAAATGTAGTTCAAAGCCATGAACACACAACTGCCATGATTGGGATGTTGCACTATACTATACAAAAGTAAAAGGCTCATGATCTCATGCAGTAGTGAGGTGAATAATGGCATGAGAAGGGAATGCAGAGATCAAGATGCAAGGTACTTAATCATGTTCACATCAGGTTCTTGTGACAAGTGTGATTAAAATGATCAACATACCTATCTGTCCAAGTTCAGACCAAGTCCAAACCATGAACAATGACCTTGCATTAATCTATTCCATTCTACCAACCACCATGAGTCCACAACCACCTCAAAGAACAATCATCACTCCAAAAAGAGAAGAAAAGAGAAGCAGGAAGGAAGAACCTTAGTTAGAGGGGTGCCTTTAGGAATGGGTAACATGTTTTTCTAGCCCCATAACCAGTGCTTGTAGTCCATTATTGTGTCTAAAGGGTGTACTTTGAATTCCCATTATTATTTTTATTTTCTTCTTCTTCTTCTTCTTATTTTTTTTTGTTTTTTTGTTTTTTTAATGGGAATCACACCATGCAAAGACAAAGATTCCTTTTTATTGGTTGATGGAGGAGTGATGATACATTCTAAGAGGAGTCATAAACCACATGAAGAAAGCCAAGAAAAGAACCCAACAAGTTCCCTTGAGGTCACACCCTTACCATTCCCACTTGGTCATTTTCACTTTCTTGAAGGTATAGTGATTGTTGATTAATTTTAGTTGCATGAAAGAAGAACCAAATTGTTTTCATGAAAAAGACATTTTATTTAGAGAACTAGAGGGATGGATGAGGTGGTCTCATTGCTTTACACAATTACTTACCCAATCATCTTAATAGCATAGCACAAAAAACCTAACACATAGCATTGACTTCTGCATCCTGACTTGGCAATTTTATTAATAAAAACATAAAATACATTCATAAAACATAAAGAGAATGACTCAAGAAAAGAGAAAAATATTAATAAATGGAAAACATATGAAGAATCAAAAAATTCTAGAACTGATAAGAAAATCAATTACGTCTATGCATCTTTGAGACAATTTTTTATTCTCATTTTCAAGCCAATGGGTGTCTTCTGGTTTAGTGGCTACTGTGTAGACTGGCTTTTACTCACACACTTGCTCTTGAACTTTATGGTGGGCTGGTATAAGGGTTGTATCAATATTTTGAACTTCCGGCCCATGACTACATCCTTTATCATTATTGATGATGCATGGATTCTTCTGTCTTCCCACAATGATAGGTTTATCATTTATGTCTTGTGTTGGAGTGGTGATGGTTATTGGCTTTTGCGTATGATTAGGAGACATCATTTTTGTAAGGAAGGTTGTTGCATCAAATTGGCCTTGTGTTGGTTCAGGTGATGTAGTAGGTCCATGAGTGTTTTGCTTTAGCTTATGACCTTTCCTCTAGAAGGGACGTTTCTGAAAATTTGATTGAGATCTACTAGCGTTATCATTTACGTGTGTGTTTACAGCACAAGTGGCATTCTCTCATTAATGTTGTGATATTGAACCTTATTGCATTATTGGAGGTGACATATGGTGGAGGTGAGTATGAGAATATTGAGGATATGATGTAGGATGAGGTGTGAGGTGGTGATCTCATATAAGATGTTGTGGATAGTGATATTTGGGAGACTAGTAGTAGTGATTTGAAGTAGAGGAAGTAAAACTAGTTGGTAAAATAGGATGTTGAACATGATATCCATGTGTGTTTGGTTGGTAGGAAGGATAGGGCTAGTTTGGTGGTGGCCTCCCCCATGATTATTGTTGTTCCCATTGTAGTTGATGCTAGTGTTGAGGCTAGTAATAAGTCCCCCTAGGATAGTATGGTTGATTTTGGGGTTTTCTAAAATTACTGCATGGAAGAGGAAATCTCCTAGGCATGTACTTTTGTAAAAACTTTCAATTTAATGTCCTTACCCAACTCTTATGTAGATGTAACAAGATCAGTTAATGGCCCTTTGGATGGTCATATATGCAAATGTCACATCCATTATCTTTGTCTATGGTTGAGTGTATAGCCTTACTTCCTTCAGCTATTTTTCCTTCTTGCCAAAAAGTTTTCCTAGCTATTTCTTGGTTCTTTTTCCTCCTTTTGTTGTGATCACTTGATTTGTTTTGCGCTACTCTCTCCTCTATGATTTCTTCACAAGTTTTAACTTTCTCATCCATCAATTCCGACATCTTATCCAACTTTGCTTCAAGCTCAAAGAGAGAATTTTGTATTGGCAAGGTTCATTGTAAAATCATCTCATTGAGAGTTGCCTCTTTCTCCTTATCATAGATATGGATGCTGTTCTTTTGCAGAGTTGGATCCCAGTTATTTTCCTCTACATTCTCTCATCTACATAGCTCTCCTTCTTCTTTTTCCACATGCTTGATTAACTTTCTAATCTGATGGGTTCATAGCTCATATAATTGACCTGAAGCATACATCAATGATGTGGAAAATTTGCCTTTCCTCATAGAAACCATGGCTTGGGCATCTATGTAGTAGTGAGTAGTATCTTTCCAAGGCCACTTCCAAGGGTTCATGATTTTCTTACTTGCACTCTTCGATTTCTTTTCTTAGGTTGGATACTCTAGCATAGGTTTTGTATTTTTCATTGAAAAGTTCTAGCATTGTGAACCACTGGTGAATGGAGCTTGGTTCCAACGATCTATACCAACTTTTAGCTTCATGGATTAGTATCCTAGGAAAGATCTTAAGCTTTTTCCACCCACTTTCAATGTTGTATAAGGCACAGGCATCATGGAAGGCTTGTAGATGATAATGTGGATTAGAATCATAGCCTCCCATGAACTTAGGGATATTATTAATATTAAGCCTAGGTAGGCAACTTTCCTTGAGATGCCTATGAGGCATCTTAATTGCCTTTGTGATCTACATTAGGCACTTAGTGGCCAATAAGGGTTTATAGTCATTAGACATGTTGTGATGAAAATTTCTATTTCTATTTATTTGATTATGATGATCTTGCCTATACTCATTGTGATGTCTTTGATTTTGTCCTTGGGTTCAATTTCTATCTTTGTCTTGATCCCATAATGGGCCTTTATCTCTATACCTACATTCATCTTCATCATAAGTAGATGTTGAAGAGGAAGAGGAATATGAGAAGCTGGGAGAATCACCATGGCTCATATAGTTCTTCCTTTGGTCCTTTGATTTATCTTGTCTAGGTTTGGAGGGGGTCCTAGGCCTTGATGCCCTCCTTTGATCTAGGGCTTTCTCCATATCCTCTAGGATTGTCTACCTTAGCTAAACATAGTCTTTGAGTGTAGCAAGGGTCTAAATGAGCATAGAAAACCCTTGCTTGAGATTTCTCACTCTAATTTTCTTTAGTGTAGATCCTATCGTTTCTCCTATCAGTGCTTTAATCATGTGATGCAATCTTGGTCCTATGTGAAGAAGACATGGTTTTTTCTGATAATGTGTGTAATTTAAAATATTAATGTTTTGTAAGAGATAGATCATTAATACCTTTACAGCAATCGTATATAATATAACTAATTTAGCTAGCTAGCACCATCCCTAGCAACAGTGCCAATAATGAGTAGTGAGGTACCCCTATGCCCAACCATATGAATCATAAGCATTCATACACAATTTGGTCAAATTCCATGTATGGGACTAGTTGTGGCATCTAGATCACTATGCCTTGATCATAGTTCACTATCTTTCCACTTGGACTAGTGGTAGCTTTGTCACGTATGGTTTAGTCCAGAGTAAGACATGATTTTTATTATTTTATATTTTATTATTCTATGATTAACAATAGGTTGAAACTAAATTTATAATTAATTCAAATAATCTATTGCTAATTAATAATCAACTACCCTAACATAAGATTTTGATCCCACTTCTTGTGCACATCCTAAACACATATAATGTTGTTGGGTTACCAAACGTTAAGTGTTGCTGGGATTACCAAGAGTCATACGCATGCTTGAAGCAACTGTACTTATGTGCTTAATTAATTAACATGCATGAAAATGTAAATATTAACTAAGTACATGAAAAGTAAATCTACTATAAGTCAAATTGTTGTAATGAATAAGAATCAATCTCAATCTTATTGCTGCTTATGGAATATGTCCAGGTACATTGCCAGTCGAATATGACTTCATACAACTGACTTAGATCCACTTTGTTGGCACTCACTAACTATTCTCTATGATTATGAAATAAAAATACAAGAATTTGGCTACTCTATTGACAAGACTATGAAAAAATATGCAAAACTATAAAAAATGACTTCAAATCGTGAGCCCAAATGCTATATTTATAGGCTAGTGTATACCCCTTGACATCGGAGACCCAATGTTGCATCTAGGCTTCAATGTCATATACCTAACATTGAGTCCTCGATGTCAAGAACTTGATGGTAGGGCCTTATTATCAAATCCTTGTTATCATAGCCCTATTATTAGATAACCCAGCCAATTGATGATTCATCATACGCCCAAGACTAAATAAAAACTCATCCTCAAGTTAATAGGATAAGACCGAGTTTTCTTTACAAAATTGGCAAGGTATGGAATTATTAACTAATGCTAACTACTAACTAACTCTAAGTGCCACATTATAAAATTTTATTTGAGTGGATGTATACAAAATGATAGAGTGAAAAAAAGATGGTATAGACTTTGAAGATTACAAAATTTGTAGAGGTCTTCAAGAATCCACTGAAGATGATTCTCCTTGTTGTCACTAGTGGTGGAAAAATTTTAATCTTGATTGTTATGTCAATGCTTCTATAGTTATGCAGAAAATTCTTAAAGGGTGGACTGAAATTTCTTTGCATTGCCCCATGGATTTAGCAAACATGGCTCATAGAGGGTCTATAATCATGTTATGTTGGAGGAGCACTTTGCCCTAGTCTATTTGTGGCTAGTATTAATCCACTAGGTCCTGCTTGTACCATACCTATGATTGGAATGTTTCTTGGCAATGTAGACCTTTTTGGTACCTCAATGCTTGCTAGCTTCTTCACTTGATCTTTCTTTGGTGGTACTAGTTTAGTCTTAGCATACAAGGCATTTTGGGCTTTGCAGAGTATATCATTGGTGTAGCCCAATATTTCATATTATTAACATAATATTTTGATGATACAAGAGAATGGTTGAGTAAATTTCTTTATCTTCTTCTCCTCGAATCTCCTTTGAATTTCCAAAAATAGAAAATGAGCTATATTAGCCTGGAATTTTTTCATCAAGATGGCACTTTCGCTAGTGGCTTAGGTGGAAACTTTGTTTAGTCTTTTTGTTCAAAATACATGATATTTTCTAATCTTGAAGTAAATTTTTTTCATCATGGATAATCCACTATGCTCTTTCTCACTTCTTTCATAAGCCCTATGTAGCCATAATTTTCTTGCCTCTATGTTAGACCTAGTAGATATTTGGGTACTGTTGGCTCTAACATTGGGAATATTTAGTGCCTTGGTCTTTACTTCAACTAAGTATGGCATTGTGACCCACTCTACTTTCATAATAGCATCATTCTATTTATTTCTCTAGAATTGGTAAAATTCTCCCAAGTACCATTCATCATGACTTGAGATGATGGGCCACAAAGGAGAGGCTTGTAACTATTCATAAACTTTGGCAAAACCAAACTCCATAAACAATCCAAAATTCAATTTCACTATGATAGTTAGCATGACAAACTTTACTTGGATGGCTTGAAGACACTTATTAAAGAGTGTAAGTTGTTGTCCTTGCTTAGGAGCAGGTGATGCATTAACTTCTTCTTACACAAATTAACTTGTTGTAGGTGTGGGCTGATGGATGTTATAAGACTGAACATCTTACTCCATAGGAGGCGTTTGCTCTCTAGTTTTTTCTCTACCTTTTCATTTGAGTCTTTTCTTCCTTAGTTGTGAAGTTCCTTCTAGTTTGGATCTCTTGTGAGGCATCTACAATCATGAATAGTTTTGAGATTACCTGACTAACTTAGAAAAAATCTTTACTAGTTCATAATGTTTCCTCAAATTCTTGGGTTTTGATCAAAATCATTCCTTAATGTCCACTTTATTTTTAATTAAGATTTCAGAGTTAGAAAAATTTGCATCTTGGATAAATCCTTCTTAAAGAAAAAGCCTTAATTGAAGAATTTTCTAATGTTTACAAGAAAATTTACCTTTTATGATCTATCAAAATCCTTAATTTCTTGTTTAAAATGTGTTTGAATGATTATTTGAAAAGAATAATTAGGTTTATTAGCCTCTATTAGTTTAAAATATAATTATCTCCTATTGTTCTTACATTTTCTTTGTTCTTCCAGGCATTAAAAGAACTATATGTGATTTGCACAAACTACATGTAGTACTCTCCCCCATGACTAAGTTGATCACTCTATAATAAGAAAATAACACTATATTATACAAAACCATTAAGTTATGATTGTATATAATAGTAAGATGAAATAACAGTAGCAAGGATTGTAGAAAATGGGATGTAAGGTGTCATACCATAGGCATAATGAATTTGATGTATGATGCATGGTTAGAATGATCATTAGCACTTCCATCCAAGATCCAAACCAATTCCATCCCACTTAGCAATGACATCACATTGTATCATCCCAAAACTAATAACTTCAATACTATCAAAATTACAAGGAATGTTAACACTTAGCAATGAAGTAAAAGAAAGCAATTTATTAACAGCAAAGTTTATTTTAAATGAGACTTGACCATTGGATAAAGAAGTGTCTTGAGGCATGGGTAACAGGTCTTTCTAGTAGAACCCTTAGAAGATTTTATTATGGTATTTATTAGATTATTACTTTGTCAATGTTACTAGAGAACTACCTTCAAGCATGGGTAACATGTCTTTTTAGTGACATGGTAAGGTAGTAGTTAGTTTTTTGAGCATACTTCTATTTTTTTTTGTTAGAACCTAAGTAAATAATATAATTTAATAGTAAGATAAGACTTGCATTAGTAGCTTTAGAAAATCTACAAATCCCCTTGATGTCACACCCTTTTCATTTTCTCTGGTCCTTTACTTTTTTATCCAGGCATAATGATCATAAGTTTATTTTAGTTTTATTGTGAAGAGACTATCATTCTACCCATGGTAAGAACCTCTTATTATTGGAAATGAGTGGATGGATGATATGGTCTCATTGCATATATAATCAGTCTTTTAATGATTTGATAACATAGGGTTAAATTCTCATTATTTTGACTACATCTCACCTATTCCTTCACACTTTACTAAAAAAATCAACAAAAATATGTACATAAAAAATAGTAAAAATTCATAGAAAGATGCAAACAATAGAAACATGGTAAGAATAAAAAAATATATAAAGAATTTGAAAGATATGAAAGATTATTAAGAAATGTGAAAAGTATAAAGAATAGGAAAGATATCAAAGAAAATAAAAATTAAGAAGAAATGTGAAAAATATAATAAGAATGTAAAAACAAGGTTTGGTACCTAAGTTTCATAATTAACACCTCCACAACTATCATTAAAAGTGGAAACTTTGAAGATTGAATGCATAATGAATGATCTAGTATGCAAGGTAGAGTCTTTAGAGGAGTAGAGAAAGTCATGGAATGGTTTTACCTATTGAATATTAACATGGATAAATTTTTGTGAGTCTATTTAATGATAAATTTGCATGGCACCTAATTGGTACATAGCATTGATGATATAAGGTCCTTCCCATAAGGTTTGAAACTTAGTCTTTTATGAAACATGAATTAGATTATAATAAAGGACTTAGTGTCTAGGCTTAATGGATACTTATCTATTTTTGGCATCATGTCTACATTTGGAATACTTATTATGGGTTTCGTTACTAATTTGAGCTATTAACTAATTTTCATCTAAGAGTTTGATATTCATTAATCATTCTTTTTGAACTAAGTCTAGTTTTACATCAAGTGTGCTGGAAATTGCAAGGATATTTATCTCTACTTGGATTGGTAGAGTAGACAATTTGTCAAAAACTAACTCATATGATGAATACCCTATAGAAAGTTTCTAGGTTTATCTATATGCCCATAGAGAATCATTAAGTTTATTGCTCCAATTCTTCCTGTATTAACTAATGGTTCTAGTTAATATTTTTGAGATTTCTTTGTTAATCACTTCAACTTGACCATTTGCTTGGGGGTGATAAACTGTAGTTAATTTATGGTTATCCCCAAGTTGTTGCATTAAATTTTTGAATGTAGCTCTAGTGAAATAAGTCTTATTGTCTGATATTAATGTATGTGGCACTTCAAATTTGTTCATCATGTGTTGTTAAAAGAACATTGTAGCTATTGTGGCAGTGAAATCCTTAATTGTAGCTACTTTTTCCCACTTAGTGCAATAATCAATAGTCACTATAATGTAAGAATTTCTAGTTGACATTGGTGTGATGAACCCCATAAAGTCAATTCTCCAAATATCAAAGGGTTCTAATGGCTGTATCCATTATTGTGGCCCTTCATTCCTATTAGTTAGCCCTCCATCTCTCTACCATCTCTCATAAGATTATGTAAATTGATGTGTTCCTAAATATGGTAAGCTAGACATAGCTTGCCACCATCAATTTCAATGTTGTTTTTCATCCCACATAGTGAGCACCACATAGTCCTTCATGTGCATATTGCAAGACTCTTTGTTAATTTTCTTCCAAAACATACCATCTTATTAATTCATCAATACATATCTTATAAATATTTCCATTAATTTCCATATGCCTTTTTACCCTATGGAGAAACAAGTCTTTGTGATTCTTATCCCATTCAACAAGAAGTTCTTGTGTGGTTAGATATGTTATGTAATTAGTTATTCATGACTTCACTATTAAATCTACAACCATTACTATCTTTGTAAATAAATTATCATAAAAAAATTGAAATAACAATGGTTCTTCATTTTCTTGAGGTTCCCATTTTAATATTGATAGTTAATCAACTATAACATTTTCAATTCCCTTCTTGTTGCTCATTGTGATGTTAATTTATTGTAAGATGACTAGCCATCTTATCACTCTTTAGCTTTAGTGTAGGAGTGGCACCTCAATAGATCTCAATAGGATCCAATCCATAATGTTCAAGCAAATCTAGCTTAGAAAATAAGAAAAACATAATAAAATAGAAAAAAATCACCTTATATTAAGAAAACTCACAAAATACAGAGAAACTACATCAAGATGAGCAGCCAAGCTCAATTCAAAACTCTCTTGAGGATCTTAGAGGTCACACTTATCCCTTCTCAATCCTCAATTGCTTACTATGGAGCCTATGCTTAAGACAAGACACTTATAAGAGATTCCCTCAACCTCTCTCAACTGCTCTTCCTAGCCTCTTACTCAATTTCCTTACATAAGCTCTCTTCTTGCACAAGCTCTCCTTCCTCAACTCTCATGATCCCTCTCTCTTACTCAACGTTAGGGTTTTTGGCCTTTGGCATCAACAATGGTGAATTACATTAATATTTATAAGCAACCAAAAGACAAAAAACCTAGACACCTTTCCTCAACTCAACTTGTGGTTCTTTAGATGTTTGTCAAATCTTATCACCTTCTCCTCAGATGTTTCCATCTTGCTTTGGCTATTTCCATCTTTCTTTGGTTATTTCTCAAATTGGGATGGACATTTTTGGAAGTTTCCCAATCCATCTTGGTTTTCTTTGACTTGTCTAGGACATTTTTTGTGAAAACATAGCTCTTAGCTAAGATGTATGTTATATTTCTAGGATGTCCCATTAGGTCCCAAGAGAGCCCAAGACTTGCTAGGATGTCTTGCTTAATTTATCACCTACACAGTTGGGATGTCTCTCCTAGGACATTCCAATTTTCCATGGGGCATTTCATCTACTAAGGCTAAACACAAAAATGCTTGTTTTAATGTCTAGAGCCTTTGAGCACCTCCAAACATGTCCCCATAGATCCTAAAACCCCCTAACCTCATGAAAATGAGCCCAAAACACCTCCAAATATGCCAAAACATCTAGAAATCATCATTTAAAAAATCAGCACAAGAAGATACATATTAATAGGACACACTCATCCATGTCTTCTTCAAGCTAGAAACTTGTAAAACATTCATATAGGATAAAATAAGGGAATCAGAAGAGATGCTCCTACACCAACTCTCCCACCCTTGAAAATGTCATGCTTCATGACCTCTCACAAGCTAGAAGGCAACATACCCCCATGAATCAAGGGCATCATAATAATCAAAGATCAATGCATTTTAAGCATGAGAATGAATATCATTTGAGGTTTTGGTTTTGAGATTCCTTTGCTCATTGGGGATTACCATTGGTTTATTAATTAGAAACCTAAAGGCACTATGGTCTATATGAATGTTGATGAGGTACCCAAGCATATAATGTTTGAAATTTTCAAGAACGTATACTACTATTAAAATCTTTTTTTCTATGGTGGTATAATTAAGTTGTACCCCAATGATGCTTTGAATAGGATAGTGTATGTAATAGGGTTATTTTTTATCATCAAGTTGAGTTAACATTGCTTACAATGCATAATTTTAAGTAGACCAATTTGGAGCTCAAAGGATTGATGTCTTGATTAGTTTTTGTTTTAAGGTCTTGAATGCTTTCTGACATTATTCTTACCACTAAAATGATGCATCCTTTTTTGTTAGTTCAATGAGTGATTTTGCAATCTTTCAGAAACTTTCAATGAATCTCATATAGTATCTTATATGGCTAAGAAATGATCTAACATCTTTAACTATTTGTGGTCTTTGAATGGTTTTTTGAATGATTCTAATATTTTCCAGATCTACCTTAATTTCTTTATAAGATACCTTATGTCCTAGAACTATGTTATCTTGGACCATTAAGTGGTTCTTTAATGAATTAATCTTCAAATTCATTTCAACACATCTTTTTAAAAACTGCTCTAAGTAGTCCAAAGCTTTTTTGAATTTGAGTCTATATGTAGAAAAATCATCCAATTATACTTCAAATCCATTGCCAATTTGTTTCTGGAAAATGATAGTGACCAATCACTAAAAAGTGATGAGAGAATTACATAGGCCAAAGGGCATTTACCTATATGCAAATATTTCCCATGGACTAGTGAATATTGTTTTCTCTTAGTCTTCTAGTACAATAAAGATTTGATTATATCCATTGAAGAAGCTATAGTCTAATGTCCCACAATTATGTCCAAGACTTACTCAACAAATAACAAATGGAGATGGTCATTAAATGTCATCATGTTTAATAATAAAAAATCAATATAGATCCTCCACTTACCACCTTTCTTTGGAACAATGAATTTTGCGCTAAACCATTCAATGTCTACAATTTGATAGATGAATCTTGTCATCAACAGTTTTTCCAACTCTTGTTTTACAATTTCTTTAAGTTTGGGATTCAATCTTATTTGAGATTGGTAGTGTGATTTAATAGCTAGATCTATGTAGATTCAATGTTAAAAGATGTGTGGATCAATGCTAATGATCTCATTATAGGACCATGTGAATGCAGTTGGTCATTTATTCACCACTTCGAATAATTTTCTCTTTTGTTCATTATCAAGATTAGCATTTATGATTACTAGTTTTTGGTTGTTAAGAAAGGTATATTCAAGTGCTTCTGATAGGTATTTTAGTTTTATTGGTTCTAGTTCATACCTTTCTGGTATTTCTAACTTTTTCCATTCAATATGTTCTTCTTGTTATGGTTTCATGTAGAGAGGCTATCTTCATAATTATTCTCACTTATCCATTTCTTCAACATAGGCACTCATGATCTTGTCCACTGATTTCATTCATATGTTAGACTTTGATTCTCCTTCATTGATCAACCACTAGGTGTCTTCTTTTTTAGTGGCTTCTACATACAGACATTTTTGTACACACATGTCTTCAACACATCTATTGCATGTTTTGATGGCATCATGTTTTGTTGTCTAGGTTTTTTGCACATAATTGCACTTGTTATCACTATATGTGATATATGGAACTCTATGTCTTTGAATAATTTTGGCTTTGCCTTCCTTGAAAATTTCCAAGGATAAGTCTTGAATTACTAACTTAGCATCCATAGTGATCAACCATGCTCTTCCCATAATTATAGGAAATTCCCCTTTATTCTTTCCCACATGTATCACTATAAAATTAGTAGTATAGAACTAGTCACTTATTGTAGTAATTGCATCTTCCACTTTTCCAAGTGGAATAGTAAGTGATTGAACCACTAGCTCTAGTCAGATGTTACTCTTCTTTAGTGGAGGAAGGTTCTAGGCTTCTACATGTCTTTTGAGATAAGGTTCACACTTGACTCAGAATCTAATAAAGCCTTGCATATCTTTATGTTCTACTATTCAGACTTAAACTAAGTGACTTCTTGGATTAATTCTCTTCTTGGAAAGTACTCCTACTTGTATCTAGTATGTTACAGTCTATGTGAGCATGATAGTTGCTAAATTCTTCTTTGCAGATGTCAAAAGCATAGTATTCTCCTAAGGACTATGTGTGTACAGGAAAAAGTTAGATGAATTCCCCATTTTTCAAACCTATTTTGGACTTGCCCTAAAGAAGGAACATTTCTTGGATTTTGATTTACTTATCATAATATCCTCTTGTTTGATGATTTCCCTAGTAGTACCTATTTGCTATGGTTGTGTTGGCAATTCTCCTTACATGACTAGTGGTGGTACTAGTGATAATGTATTAGAAGCTTGGTATGAGGAACTAGGTGTCGATTAGGATATGTAAGAATTGGGATCCATGCATGAGGTAGTGGATCTGTGGTATTCTAGTAGATAGTACATAAGCTTTTCTAGAAGAGATTGGACATTATACATAGTATCCATAGGGATTAGGTTGCATATATGGATACTATTACCTTGTGTGGATCAAGAACTTAGAAGGGGAGTTGAATAAGTTTCCCAATTGAAATTACACTTGTCACAAAAAAAATTCAAATTTTATGTGGTTCCCCAGTTTAGGTACTTCCATATTTGGAGGGTAGAATTCATGCACATCTTTAGACATTATTTCTCAAAAAATGTGGTTTGAAGGACATCACACCATGTACAAGCTCTAAGCTTCTCACTGAAGTGTTTTATTACTACAAAACCACTCAACCTCACAAGGTCCCAATAAGGTTAGAATGTGGTTTCAAGGATCCCAAAACCATTACAAAATTAAGCTCCATTCTGGAGTGTTTTATCATTGCAAATTCACTCAACTGTAAGGTCCCAACAAGCTCAATGTGGATGTCTTCTCACAAAAAGCACATCAACCCCACAAGGCTACAAGAAAAAGAAAAAGATAAAATTAAAGAATGTAACTAAATTTACAAGTCCTTGTCATTGAAGCTTAATACAACATACAACTAAGAAAATGATGTTACAATGAAGAACAAGAATACAATAGTATAGATAAGACAATGATTAATCTTATGTGTATAGTGCTTGGAAAATTCCCAAGATTTTGGTATCTTCTTATAGCCTCAATGTTTTTGAAAACTCCTTAAAATTTATGAAATTACTACTAAATGGCTAGTGTACATGTCGTCTTTGAAGTTGGGACATCTACTCGAGATTGGCCTTAATTCAAGAGACACATCTCACTTGAAAATGGGATTTCTTCTGTGGAATGTCTCTGGGGAGACATATTCTCTAGGATAGTGACATCTATTGTTTTTGAGAGATCTCTTTTCAACTTTTAGGTTCAATCTTTTAGACTTTTTCTCATCAATTTATCTTTTTCCTTGCCCTTGAAGCATTTTCATTTGGTTTGTAGGCTTCCTTTTTGTCAATGCACGTCCATGCTTGTCCATGTTCTCATCTTGGCCCATGTAGTCTTTACTTTATCTTTTCATTGTAGATCTTATCTCCTTGAGTTCTCATATCTTGTTGTGGAGTTCTCGTTCATATCCTGCAAACATATTATCGATAACAAATATTCTATATTGTCCATTTTCCTTAAGGTTTTGACATACCAAAAGGTTAATACCTTGGTGGTGGCATTCCCCATGCTTGTGGTTGTTGCCACTACTATTGGTATTGTTCCTGCAATGATAATAAGCCCCACTTAGATATTATGATTGCCAGTAGTATTATCTAAAATTACCTTGTAGATAAGGTAATTGTTAGAGTGTCCATTTCTTGATAAACTTTGGAGTAAGTACATATGTCCCAAACTCTTGTAGGTGGACCATAATAGGACAACATTCCTTAGAATGTTTGTATTGGTACACCTTACATCCTTCATCATCTTTTGAAAGGGAGTTCATTAGCTCCTCAACTATAGCAAATTTTCCTTTATTTTTGTAGTTTTCATGTCCATTATCTCTTTTCTTGTTCTTTTTATTCTTACTTCTGTTAAAGGCTTGTTCAATCCTTTTCTCTATTATCTTCAATGCCATAGCAAGCTTCTCATCTACTGAATTCCACATTTTCTTTAGCTTTGTTGCAATATCATTAATTAATTTCTTGATAGATAAAGTCTTTTGCTAGATCATATCTTCCAAGGTTTCTTCTTCTTATGATTCAAAAATTCTTATATCCCATTTTCTTATTATTAGATCTTTGTTATATTCTTCTACTGATTCTATCTTCCTTAGCTCTTCTTCCTCTTTTGCCACTTGGTCTATGAGTCTTTAGATCTAATGAGATGTCATTTTGGATAATCTATCATGGGCATATACCCAAAGGTTTCTCTTGTCTTGTTTCTTAGCCTATCAATGATATGTTATAGTTGTTTCCTTTGAGAAAATCCATGGCTTGGGCACCTATGTAATAAGAAATAGTGATTGTCCATTGCTACATCAAGGGATTAATGTGTCTCTTGTTTCCATCATTAAATTTTTTTTCTCAAATTTGACACTCTAAAATAAGTTTGATATTTCTCATTGAAGAGTTCTAGCATGGTACTCCATCTTCAAATTATTAATGTTCTATGAAACAACTTAAATTTTTTCTAATCATTCTCTATGTTCTATAGGACACAGTCATCATGGAAGGCTTAGAGATGGTATTGTGGATCTAAATTGTATCCACCTTCAAATTTTGAAATATTACTCGTGTCTAGTCGCTTGATGTGACTGTTTCTTACATGCATGATAGGAATGTACATAGCTTCGCTAATGCTGATCATTTTATAAGTGGCCAATTGGGGTCCTTCATAGTCTTCACATTCATAAGCTCTATTATAGTAATTGTAATACCCATTCATAGGGAGCAAGAGCTAACACCCGAAGCCCCCTAGAAAGAAAGCTATTTGAAAGAAGAAAATGGACAAGTGGCTTTCTTTCTACAACAATCAAACTAACATTAACCTATAAAATTAAAATGAAATCAACAATGCGCAAATCTAGCTCTAAAACAAGTCAATCAATATTAATTTTAAGAATTAAGAGATAATTTTAAAAATATATCCATAGTAAAATATTTGTGTAAGATTCATTAGATTAAAAAAATCAAACTTTGTTTTATTCAACCTAAAAAGAAATATCTAATTAGGATCATTTACACATTTGTAAACCAAAGAAATAACCACAAAAGCATATAAATTAATAACATCATATTTGTTCAATGACATAATAATATTTTATAATTTCCAACAACACACAAAAATATCACCTAAATTTAACTCTTGTAACCATTTTATCATTAATCATTTAATCAAGAAATTCATATGTCCAATAGTGGAGAATAGATAGATCACAACCATAAATTAACATCCTAGGTTTTCCCAAACTTCATCAACATATAGAAAGATATCAAAATCAGACATGAGAAGGTATAGGAAAAAAATGTATAATTCAAAATTCAGATCCAAGACTTATGCATTTAAAGAGGGAGGGTTCATCAGTCAAATTCTAACCAAAACCCAAGAATTCAACAATTTTAAAACATTTACAATTATCCATGTGCCCAAGGACACTCTCACTTTCTATCAATAGTACCAATCCTCATATTAGGGATCCTTGACCCCTATTGGCAATATTTTGCCAAAAATGCCCCAAATCATTATGGGTGTTTCTGAATCATTATAGAAAAAACTCTCATCCAAGTCATTTAGGTGTGAAAGTGTAGAGGGCGAGTGGAGAGATCCAAAAAAGTAATAAAGGTTCAACAATCTAAGCTTACAACAACAATATGGATAATTTCATATAATCATTGTGAAGGTGGTTAGGCAAGCAATAAGAGAGAAGTTTGAGAAAATTATCCCTTGCTAGCCATTATCAAACATAGTAGAGATGGATCATTTTACCTCCTTGCTTAAATATCTTAGTTACTAGGAGGAATTATCAAAATATTGGATTGCTATGTAGCACTTGTTTTCTTTCTCCTTACTATCTCCTATGGCAACCATAGTCTTCTCTCCCTTCCTAGCCATAGTCCCTACTATTGTATCCCCCTTCTTTCTTGTCCTGCTTAGCTACTTTTTCCTTGTGTTTTTTTTTCCTGTCCTCTTCCTATTTGTAGGTGGAATAAGGGATAATGGATGGTTTCTTATAACTAACTTCTTAGTAACTATTTTTATTCTTTTCTTTCTTTATAAAAATCTATCTCTTTTGTTTTTCAACAAGTCATGAGTTCAATTCTCTTCATGGTCACTATAAAAAATTAATAAAATATGTATATTCATAGGTTGTAGGTTCAATTTCNTATAAAAAATTAATAAAATATGTATATTCATAGGTTGTAGGTTCAATTTCTAAATCAACAATTTTTGATATTTTAGAATTTAGATTTTGCTAGATTTTAGGTTCAATTCCTCTTGATAATTACAAAACATTCCAGCAAAATATCTATCTCTTTGTCATTCAAAATTGTCATAAGATGCAAGGAAAAAGTTTTCAAAATAGATTCATAATAAGGGAAATTTAGGATACATAATCAAATAAGGCACCTTCTTTTTCAAGTCATCAGCAATGTGAATTTTCTCATCGTCTTATGAGTCTTGAAAGATCATCACATGACCTTTCTATAGCCATGGAGAGGGTACTTATACTCTACTATTTTAAACTAAAATAGCAATGCATCCCATTTAGATAAAATTAAAAATAAAATAAAATATAAAGCTATGGTATTTGCACACAATATCCTAGATTCATGGGTTAGGTTCCTCCAACTTGATTCATAGGTCAAGTTCCTCAAGATGAGCATTCTTTTGCATCTCAACATACTTGTTTTAGCTCTTGAGGCACACCTTATAGTATTGTCCTCTATTTTTCTTTTGTTTCTCAACATCGTCTTTGAAATAGAACAAAAAATATTTTTTTCCCATATATTTATTATTATTATTATTTTAAAACATTCCCAACATGTATTTTAAAGCATATTTCTTATGCATAAAGTATTTAAACATTTAATCATAATACATATAAAAATCTAGTTAACAAATTTATTATTATTCCAATCAGTAATTTCCATCATAGTCCAAACAAAGCACACACATAACTTGACAACAAAACATGCACACAAACATATAGAAAGACTATTACAATTGCTAACGCAAAAACTCAAGGAGAAGTAGTTCATTGTAGTAATGATCCCTCTAATGCTCATGATGTTCTTTCACTTCAGGTCTAATTCTTTCTACCCTTCTGTCATGGTTATCTTCCTTTTATTAGAATTCCTTCTTCTATGTGTATTTCTCTCATGGTATTTCCTTTTTTCCTCATCATGATCCCTTAGTCTTCATTCTCTCTTGTTAAAATTTTTGGATGAATGTGAGGAAGAAGATGAAGAAGTTGGAGAATAGTGCTAGCTAGTTTTCCTTCTATGACTCCTTGATTCATCTTGTATAGATTCATTGGAGGTCTTAGGCCTTGAGTTCTGCCTAAGTGTAGAGTTCTCCTTCTTTCTTCCAAGGGTTTCTGCAAGAGCTTATTATAGTTTTATTTTAATGGGATTTTCAATGTGAATGATTAATGTTTGAAAATTAGACCCATGAGTTTGATAAAATTTTTCAATTTAGAATATAGCATCTTCCTTTTCTTATAAGAAAATTGTTTCAAGTGCCTTCTTTTCTTTGTCATGTTCATACCTAATGAGTGGCGAGGTACCCCTACACTCAACCATACGAAACAAGCGTAGCACGCGCGATTTGGTTGAACTCCGCAGACTAAATGCCTAAACGCCCCATGGAACACTTGGGGTTAATCATTCGTTGTCTTCCCAGACTTACTTGTTGTTGTCACGATGTATGGTTAAGTAAGTTCGAGGTATATAATTTTTATGGTTTTTTATGGTTTTATCTCCTATGCTAAAGGGTGAAGGGTTGAGAGACTAACTAACTCTAACTAAGGACCTAAGTCTAAATTAACTAGCATCAGCAT
>MNCI01035354.1:428323-543109 GCA_015680685.1 Gnetum montanum
GTTAAAGTTCTTATTAGAAAGGGATTATACATTTCCAAGCCGAGAGAAACCATAGAAATTGGTGGATGGATGGATGAAGTGAACTCATTGCCTGCCATATCAGAAGAAACATACCTTAGTATCAACATTGTGACTTAAAGGTAAAAACCAAACATTAGCAATCAATATGAAAACAGTTCATACCATCATACCGAACACTTATTATGAGACGAACTTACAGGGTGGATCACACACACACACAAAAATTGAAAAAGTATAACGATGTTGTAAAACAAAAAGTAGAAAAGTTAAAGAAATTTGTAAAACAAAAAGTAGAAAAGTTAAAGAAATTTGTAAAACAAAAACTTAAAAGAACTGAGGGTCCCATATGATTAACATAGGTGGCCATCTCCCCCATGACTGAGTTGTAAGGGAGAGATTTGAAATAATGAGCGTTTCTTTGAATTTTGTAGAAGTGCCCAACTTCTCCCAACTAATGTTCTTAGGTTGAGGGGTGGAAGTTGGTGATGCGCATATTTCAATGTGTCTATGCCTTCGTTATGGGCATGGGTTTCCTCAGTTCGTTCCATGCACATTTTTCTGCTGCTTTGAGCTGTCAACCACGGGGTGTCTACTACTTCTTATGTGGTTGCTACATACCAGCATCTTTGTTTCAATGTTTCCTGGGCACACCTATTACATGGAGGCATTTCCTCCATGTCATCACCCAATGAATCAATGTATGTGATGCATGGAACTTTCCTCTTCTCGATCTTTCCACATATGTTTATCTTAGAGATTTCCAAGGAAAGATCGTGGATCCTAAGGCATGCATCTACTGTACTAAGCCATGCCCTTCCCATTATAATTGGGAAGTCCCCTTCGTTGTTGTTCACTTCAATCACCAAAAAATCAGCTGGGTAAGACCAACCACACATAGTGGTGATGATGTCCTCCACCAATCCCAAGGGAATGGTGATGGACTGGTTTGCTAGCTCTAGTTGAATGTTGCTCTTCTTGAGTTGAGGTAGGTTCCAGGCGTGATACATCTCTCATGAAATTAAGTTGACTCTGGAACCTGAGTTAAGAAGAGCCCTATGTGGTTTATTTTTGATGATCTACAAATAGATTAAGGGACTCCCAGGGTCAGTTAGTTTCCTGGGAAGGTGGCCTACCTTGATCCAGTCGGTTATGGTATGCGTTAACATAATTGTATGTGTTATGCTCTGTTGGACTGAAGGGTGCTTCGAAGTGTTAGATGGTCATGGAGGAGTGTACATGGCCTCAACCGCTTGTTGTTGCAAGAGTTTGTTTGGGATTTTGGTTCTGAAGTAAGGTCTTCTCTTTTTACAGTTGTCAGAACTAGCAACAGGTTGGATATTTATAGCTCTCGCAGTGTGATGTTGCTACTGTTGAGGAGGAAGTTCCCCTTGCATTACTTTAGAAGGAGGTGTTATGGGAACTACTTGTGGTGCAAGAGGTGCAGATGGATTAGGAGGATGGAACGAGTGTGAGATGTCTCCCGGAGGAGAAGGAGTCCTTCTAAAGTACTCCCGAACTTGGTAGTGATGGTTGGGAGTTGTGTGACCGATAGAGTCACTTGGAGAAATCAGCTGCTGCACATAATAACCATAAGGATCAGGTTTCTGGTAAGGGTACTGTTGTGTTGGCGGTGGCATCTCCCATGACTATGGGTATTACCACTGCTGATGCTGTCCGATGGGCTGTGGTGGAGTTCCACTTGGATAATACATTAAGGGTTGGTGGAACTGCCTTGGGTTACCTTGTGGATAAGGTAACCTTCGAGGTGTTTGCTGTTGGTTGAGTCTTGGATTAAGCGCATACACCCCAGACTCCTGTAGATGTGAGATGATGGAACAACATCCCTTAGGTTGGTCATAATGGCAGATCTCACATCCACCGTCATCGTCTGAATCAGAATCCTCAACAACATTGGAGTTAGTGATTTTTCCCTTACCCTTGTTTATGTGCAAGGCCTAAATCTCTCCACTTTTTCTTACCTTTGTCACTACTTTATTCAACCTTAGACTCTTCTACAATTTTCAAGACTATTTCAATTCTTGAGTCTAAGGAATCCCACATTTGGTCTACCTTGGCCGATACCTCAGTTGTTAACTTTTGGATCGGCAAAGTTTTCTAGTTCACCAATTCTTCGATTGGTAACTCATCCTCTTCATCACAAAATTTCACTCCCTTCTTCTGAAGGGAGGGATTGCGGTTGTACTCTTTCGCACTTTCCCTTTTGCATAGCTCACCTTCTTCGTTTGCTACTTGCTCCAACAAGCTACGTACTTGATAGGCTCTAAGTTGTGAGAGTCTCCCTTGGGCATAAGTTCCAAGGGCTCTTCTAGTTTCATTCCTTAGCCCATCCACGATGTGGCGAAGTTGATCCCACTGAGCGTACCCATGGCCTGGGCAACGATGTAACAATGTGTAATAGCGGGCCATGATAGCATCCAAGGGTTCATGTGTACCTTGCTTCCAACCTTGGATCTGCTTATGCAAATTGGACACTCTGGAGTATGTTTGATACTTTTCATCATTGAACAGTTCTAGCATCATACTCCACCTCTTGATGGTTTCCGATTCTAAGGACCAGTACCAGCTCTCTGCTTCTTTGGTGAGTGTCCTTGGGAAAAACTTAAGTTTCCGCCACTCACTATCTAAATTCTACAAGGCACAGGCATCATGGAATGCCTGTAAATGATTTTGTAGATCATTATTGTATCCCCCTTCAAATCGTGGGATGTTGTTCATGTCTAATCATTTGATGCTGCTATCCTTTAAATGCCTTGTGGGAATCCTAACTACCTCTGTAATGTCAAGCATGCTTTGGGTTGCAAGTAGGGGCTCATCATGATCGTCTCTTTCATGACACCTATGATGTCTGTGTTGTTCCCTACTCTCCCTACGTCCTTGCCCTTGTCCTTTCTCTCGACTTTCCCATTGTGGTCTTTCATCCTTTTTACTTCTATCCTCACCTTTATGTTCATGGTGGCTATGCCCAGATGTGGAAGGAGAGGGTGAGTGATGTGAAGAAGGGAAAGAAGAAGGGGAACCATCGCCATGATGATGTTTCTTGCCTTCTGTTTGGCTGCTACGGCCCCGATCGTTGTGATGATCAAAGTGCCCATCTTTAGCATGAGTGGTTGTTCCCTCTCCCTCTGTGAACAATTGGTGTTCATAGGCATCAGAACCAGGGATATGTATCGTTGATCGTAGGTTTTGATACCCATCCTCCTCACCATTGTTAGGAGGGGGAACATCCTTTGCTAAAGAACCTGTGATAAAGGGTTCCTCGTCTCCTATTTTGCTAAGGACATGCGGGGCTTTGCCCTTCAAAAAAGCATGTTGACTCTCCTATCTTAAATCTCTCATACGTTGGGCATCTGTGGGATAATAATCCCTCATGTCAAAATCTTCCGCAACATATTCTGCGAAATGCTCTTTCATGCCAATCTGTACCAAGGCACGAAAAAGCATGCAAGAGATTAATCGATCTGGGGGAACACGATATTACCTTGCAAATATCTCCACCACAATTGTTCATCCTAATGGAGAACAAAAGTAAAATTAGGAATATACTCATCGGGATGAGTATATGTCATCCTATATTGTTTAGGACTTGGCTTATTTTGGTTATGCATTTTATCTTGCTAACTATCTTGTGTGTGGTCCTTAGGTGGTGAGTTGCTCTTATGAGAAGAAGGAATTTTTATTGGTGTGCTATTTCACCATTATATAAATTTTTTCTTGATTAACTTAAAGGTTCGTTAAGGCTCACAACGATGTGAGTGATATCCCTTATGTTCTATTCAGTGCACAAACACTTAGTCCCCGGCAATGGTACCAATGATGAGTGGCAAGGTACCCCTACACTCAACCATACGAAACGAGCGTAGCACACGCGATCCGGTCAAACTCCGTAGACTAAATGCCTAAACACCCCATGGAACACTTGGGGTTAATCATTCGTTGTCTTCCTAGACTTACTTATTGTTGTCACGGTGTATGGTTAAGTAAGTCCGAGGTATATAATTTTTATGGTTTTTTATGGTTTTATCTCCTATGCTAAAGGGTGAAGGGTTGCGAGACTAACTAACTCTAACTAAGGACCTAAGTCTAAATTAACTAGCGTCAGCATCCATTCCCACTTACCGTACACACCCTAAACTATGCAAATGTGGCTACCAAACGCTAATCGTTACTGGGATCACCACATGTAACGCACGTGCTTGAAGTGGTCATATTGAGGCACCTAACTAGCCTAAGCGTGATGAGTAGCTGATTCCTTGACTAGCCGTACACACCCATAGATGCTCGTAATCAATTCGTACTCATCCCGCGTTCTAGGAGACAAGGGTAAGAGAATCTAATCGCAATGAGTAGCCAATTCCTTGGTTAGCCGTACACATTTGTCAATGCTTGTAACCAAGTTGTACTCATGCCTCACTAACAACAGGTAATAAATAACATGTAATAAGACCTATCCATGTACTGCAAGGTTTATCCACAAAGCTTGTCTTTATTTCCATACACAACTTATGTTTAGGTCCAAAGCTACTCGAATAAAGATCCATTCACTTGGGGACTCCTATTGCCGGCACATGGAAAATATTCTATCTCTAGGGTGATCAATCTGCCAGAGCTTCACTACTTCTAGCCTAGGATGAGAAATTAGGGGAGTGTCGCCTCTTATTTATAGATTTGGCCGTAGACCACGATATCGCGTATGCGATATCACAGGGGACGACGTGATATCGCGATGGCCACGATATCGCGTACGCGATATCGCAGTGCATGCGATATCACGTCTCATCAATACCTTACCTCCATGATGATATTTCTTCTTGTCTAAGAATTTGTTGACTGGTATGACCTATTCATAATTTTAGTGACTTGATATCCTTCTTGCAGATGGTCAAGGTTTGACCTCATGAGGGCTACCTGAACCATTGATGGTGCTAACCATTTAAGTGGTAAGACAAAGTTGTTCTATATGTCTCTCCATCTAAGTTCTTCATCTTGGTGAAAAAAAAATATAAAGTTAGGATAATAAGGATTAGTATGAGCATAGGAAATTCTAGTTTACATCAGTGCACTCCAATCTTCTTTATTATAATCTTTGTCATGACTCTCACTAAAATCAATAACAAGTGGAGACTTTTCTTTAGTTGTGGATAGCATATTAATTATTTTGATACTTAAGTATGTGCATTTGAGAAATTAATCTAGGTATGAGAAATATACTTTGTGATAATTGATACACCAAACTTTGTAAAATTAACTAATTAACACATCCGCAACAACAATGCCAATGATAACTAGTTCGATATTTCAACATCCAACCATACAAGTCACAAGTATTCAGGTGTGACCAAATTGTAATCCATGGATAAACAATGTAAGTATACTAGTAGTTGATGTTAAGTTCATTATTGTTACCTTTCCACTTAGAGTTAGCAAGATGTAAATAATATGGTTTAACTCTTAGTGAGGTATATGATGTACTAAAGTTATTTGTCTTAAAATATGCTAAGTGTTGGAATGATGGAAGTAGTTGTAAATTCTAATTGTAAGTACAATTAAAATGTAAATTTATTCTATCCTATTGACAATAAACATATGTTCTTGGTTTTCCATGTATATCCTAGGTTGATGCAACTGTTACTGGAATTACCAACTTTACAATTAAGCAAATCAAGCAAAGCCACTGCGAGGTTACCAAACAATTACACTTTATGCTCAAAAATAGTTGTAGTTATTCCATCTTACTAATAGATTTTGGGATATCAAATGACTTAGTAAAAGCAAATGACTTAGTAAATGTAAATATGGAAAAGTAAAATTATGCTAAATGAATTGCTACAATGATGAAAAAACAATCTTGATCTTTATTTTTGTTCATAAATTATGTCCAAGAATAATCTATTTGAATAAAGATTCCATACAACTGTAATTCACTGCATTATGGGCATTTACTCTAACTCTATCTTAGGAGAACAAACTGCAAGAGTTTCGCTAAATGTTGGGAAAAAACAAAATTTTGATGCGATAGTGGGTTGATATTTATAGGCATGACCATGGCCTACTACATCGCATCCATGATTATGTATGTAAAGCTATGATATCATAACTACAATATCATAGTCTACATAATAAATATTTTATCAGTTGCATTACCTTGTAACTATGTTACAGAATGTGACTTTCTCTAAATTTAGAAATAGTTTTTCTCAAGAAAATTTTCATTATACTCAAAACAATTTCATTAATTATTATCCTAAGTAATATTTTATTGATTAATCATTACTTGGTTTCCTATCCCTCATCCCCATTCCATCTTCTTAAAATATTTGATGATGTGAAGTGCATCTTCTAAAGTGTGTGGATTGTGAGGCTTAGTATGTAGTTGTAATATAAAAGATAATCCATTAATAAATCTTTTAACTGAGTAAAAATACTTCTAGTAATCATCTATCATTATTATTCCTAATTTGAAGAAATAAAGGCATTTTTGTGGATATTTAATAAATGATTCTAGAATAAAAATCTTGATACAAATTTATCTGAACTTTTTCTAAGAGTAGCTTGATGTTTTTTCAAACTTTGTCTCACCATTCTAATGTTATATCCATAAGAAAACTTAATGAAAATTGTAATCTTTCTTCTTTCACTAAATTTATCATGTTGAAATAATTTTGAATCTCTCTAATTCATTTCTTTGTATTTTACAAAGTTCTTAGTTTATCATCATATTATCAAATCACATCTTCTTGATATGGATAATTAATAAAGGTTCAACTAGTCTTGCGTTTTTGAAAGATAAGCCTTACTTTCTAGAACTTCTTGATTTTCTAAACTAATGAGTAGTCAAATTAACACTCTCCTTGAATTTTGGGGCTAATGAGCCTTTAGGTAGAGATGTTAGTGGTGATGGTAGGGATGGAAGTGGTGATGATAAATATGAATATCTTTCTAGTCTTTGAATTTCAAATACTACTATATCCATCTTTCCATTCACATCATCTAATTAAGTTCTTCTTTATTGTAGATTTTAAAGTTATTTTGCAACCTATTACAATGCCCTTCCATGTGGTAATTGGTGTCATGAACCTATATGAAATTTTCCTTCATATCATACATATCCTTATATAATTTCTCTATCTAAAGGTTTATACATTGCTCCATAACTTACTAACGCATTCTCTATATACACATATGAAGGATGTGAGCATGGTTTTGTTCTACATTTGAACTCTATCTTTATAACACTCTAAACTTCAATTTTAGAAGTTAGAAAATTCTATAGTTTCAAACCATTCTACAACTACTAGAATGCCATTTATATAGTATCAGGTGTAGGCTAGTATTTGGTGCATGATTGTCACATGTCTCCAAATCACTCTTTCAGTTGTTGTTGTTAATAACCAATTAACAAGTATTGAGGTTTGGTCTTAGGTTAACATGTCTTTATAACCCAATAACTTAGGTTTAACTAAATGTGGATCCTCCTACCTTTTAGTTACTTGATTTTCTAAGCCAATCACATTATGCCAAGTGGCTAATTAAACTACTTTGTTAAAACCATAATTCTTTGGATCTTGAAATAATCTTCTTGTTAATGAGAGATAGTTACAAGTATGTAATAGGAATGGTCATTATTCATTGGTAGTATCATCATTTTCTCTTTTTCTAAATCAATTCAACAAGTTCTTATCTCTTTTCGCACTTTCTAGGTAAGTTTCCTTAGGTTTGAAAGCTTCTTAAGTTTGAAAAATGCAATCATAATAGTGATAGGGATAGATTCCATGTAACAAATATAGTCTCAATAGTGATAGGAGTGGTCATCAAGTAATAAGAGTGATTCAATTTATTTCCTTTGTTTCTTGGTAAAGTTCTAATGTCCCTAGGCCACTTTCTATGCTTTCTAGATCAACCTTGGCTATGATAGGAGTTGTCAAAGTATGAAAGAGATAATCACACTATGAAAAAAGTGGTCACAATGCAAGTATTTCTTATATTTTTATATTAATTTGATTCATATTTGAGATGATCATAACATGTATGGTCATAATTTTATTGATTTTTTATGTGAAAATTGTAGTCATGTGGGTGATAGGAACAATCATGGATTGGTTGATAAACATGATCACACCAAGGAGTTTCTCCCTTATTGAATTTCTAAATTCCAAGCCTTTTTTTTGTATCCTACTTCATCTTGTCACTTCCTAGCTTCATAGGGATGGTCATTCTTATGATAAGATAGGTTACAAGATTTTAGAAACAATGATTATTATTATAGGCATTGCCACAAGTAGGCAGAGGTAGTCAAGTTTGGTCAGGATGGTAATCTTAGAAAGGAATCAAGGAATATTTCATGAGATTCCAACAAATGGACATGTATCTTAATTCATCATATACATGTCTAATCCTAATTGTCACTTTCCTTCCCATTAATACTTTA
Organism: Gnetum montanum; assembly: GCA_015680685.1. NCBI lineage: Eukaryota > Viridiplantae > Streptophyta > Gnetopsida > Gnetales > Gnetaceae > Gnetum > Gnetum montanum. The sequence goes on from MNCI01035354.1 coordinate 436,791, forward strand.
TTTCCACCTCTTATTTTTCTCATCCTTCAGATGCCATCATCATCATCATCATCATCTCTCTCTCTCTCTCTCACTCATTGAGAAACAAATAAAACATTCATAAAAGAACAAATAATGACCTCTTCAATAAAAAACCGTACCTATTTACTAGGAACTAACAATTCATATGATTCTAAAGCCCATCCATAAATAAATAAATAAATAGCAAATAATTTAAGTTATAATATAACAAATATAAAAGGACATTAACAATGACATGGGGCTTCTAATTTTATAAGAAAATCCAAAAAAAAAACATATCCAAAAGGTTTTATAAATGTACCACTTAATAGTTTAAGTTTGAGAAACATAAGATTAATAATTGAAAATTAAAAATGGGGCCTACACCAAATATAGGCAAGTACATATACATCTATGATAATTGAGGGCATGGAAAAATATAATAATTTAAGTTAAAAATTAAAATAAAGAATTATATAAATAAAGCCTCATAGTAAGGCTTTTCATTTGAAGGCTCTAAGTCATGGGTTTGATTTTGGTGGATGATGTTAAGTTATAAAGTTATAATTAGACTATATATATTTGAGTGTACCTATATTACAATTATATTAGAGTTTTGACACCCCTATGTGCCTTCACCCAACCAACAACCAAGAGTTATATAAAAATCCCCAAATGCTAAAACTTTAAAATGCTAGAAAAGTAATAACATGTATTCTAAGAATCTAGTTATCATCTATCTCATCTTCACTAACACCTATATTACTTTGGAGATAAAAAAAATTGGGAAAGTTGGTCCATGTAATTGAGTAGGGGACATAAAATATAAAGACTCCTTGAGAGTTTTTGAATTAAATCTGAGATAGTTGGATATCCATAAATAGGAATTGGTGCATCCAAGAATGTTAACATACAAAAAACATATAATCATCAAATAATCAAATAAATAATCTCATAATGTCAAAAATCTAAACAAAAATTTTACCACCACCTTAATCCCTAGTGATGAGTGGCGAGGTACCCCTACACTCAACCATACGAATATGAGTGTTACATGCATGCTCCAATTGAACTCCAAGGACTAAGTGCTTACGCGCCTTATGGAACACTTAAGGTTAATCAATCGTTGTCTTCCCAAGCTTACTTGTATTTGTCACGATTGTATGTTAAGTAAGCTTGAGGCATGTGATTTTTATGTCTTTTATCTTTTTATCGCCTATGCTAAGAGGAGAAAGAGTGAAGAGACTAAGTAACTAACTTCACTAACTAAGCTCTAATCATCCTAGCATCAGTATCCATTTCCACTTTCTGTACACACCCTAAACTAGTGCAATGCTACTGGGATTACCAAACGCTATTCGTTACAAGGTTACCAAGCGTAGCACACATGCTCGAAGCATTTGTACTGAATGCACTTAACTAGGAGTTGAGGTTTGAAAGAGATTAATTATCTAAGAAAGCATTTAATCATTTAACATTAATTAAATCCTAATTAGCTTAGTCCATGCACTACAAGGTTTATCAGGAAGTTTTTCTTTATTTCCATACAAAAATGTGTGCTTAGGTACAATTTTCTCGAATAAAGATCCATTCACTTTGAGACTCCTACTGCGGGCACATGGAAATTATTCTATCTCTGGAATGGTAAAAATGCCAGAGTTTCGCTAAGGGTCTAGATCTAGATGAAGAAACAAGGGAAGGCCGTCTCTTATTTATAGAATTGGCAAAGGGCTGTGATATCACGTATGCAATATCACGTGGGACGACGCGATATCGCAGCCTATGCGATATCACATCCCATCATACCCCCATGACTGAATGAAAACTTGTCCTCAAGTTCCTTACAAAATATTGGGAAGGTATGGGATTACTGACTTGAATGACACTAATGGTAGATGGGGTGACATGTGAACAGATCATCATTACAATACATAACAAAATTATTGTTCATGACAAAGAGAGTGAACACTATACACATTTGACATCCAACCTTATTTGGCAACTGAGAGAGAAGAGAGAAGAGAGAGAGAAAATAAGAAGTCTGCTACTACCAACGCCAAGATTGCACCTTTCATTGTTCATCCACAAGTGCACCATCAATCTCATTCCTTACATAACCGCTTTAGCACTAGTCCATTCCAAGTGTTTCCTCCAATTCCAATCCGTTGGTGTCTGATTGCCATCTGCACAGACGACACAGTCTTATATTAGCAAGGGTAAATGAATCATAATGCAATTGATACCTTGCTTTGGTGTAAGGTCCATTGGCTGAGTTGTGATATGGCTGATATGGATATGGAGATATAATACTGGTGACTACTCGAGGTGTAGGGGTTAGGAGAAAATTGAAAAAATTGGACCAGGACCCCCATGACTGAGAGTGAACCTCTAGTAGCAATAAAATGGAAAAAGAGAAGGAATAAGAAAGAAGGATAAAAAGAGAGAATGGCCACACCGATAAAATGGATGTCAAAGATGGAGATGAACAAATAAATGGTGATTGCAAAAATGTTTAGGGGAAACAAATTAATGGATGCACCAAATAGGAATGCCAGTGGGTCCTCCCCAAACCAAGCTCATGCCCTTAATGCCCTAACAATTTGACATTCAAAGAGTTTGTAGGCTCTAGGAATGTCATTTGGAGACAAGAGTTAAAGTCTTAGCCACAAGAGTTTACCAAAGAGAAAATAATGCATCCACCAAAATATGGACTACTGATACAACTGACAATGAGGTGATAAATGGGGAAAGAAGGATGGAAAGAAGAGAATGGAATGGAATCTCAAGAACAAGGTGATGTATAGCCCCTTGTGTATTAGTGGTTAATGTGACTTAGTAGATCCCATTCCAAATCTGGCCTCAACCAAACCACATTTAGTGACTTCACATTAATACATTCAACCCATCCATCCACTTCAAGTAACAATAATGCCTTCATTAAAAAGCCACCACCATTTCAATGAAACAAAGGAGGAGGAGTAGGAAGTGAGAAGGGCCTTAGTTAGAGGGAACATGTTTATTCTAGTTCCATAACTAGTTCTTGTTGCCCAAATGATTATTTTGTCTAAGGGGTGTGCTTTGAATTCTTACTATTTTTTTTTTCTATTTTTGCATGAGAACCACACCATGCAAAGAGTTATTATTTTTATTTTCTCAGCTTCCCGATAATGCGAAAATGTCAGAATAGTAAGAAAACTCAAGAAGAAAACATCCAAGAACCCAAGAGAATGGCCAGCACAAGTGCATCAAATCCCATTGAAGTCACACCCTTCTCAATCCTTGAGTCCTTCCTTGGTTTGAAAAATACCCAGCCACCAATTCGTTGATAGTTCTTATTATTGGGAAAGGGACTATACAGTTCCAAGCTAAGAGAGACCATAGAAACTTATGGATGCATGGGTGATGTGGACTCATTGCCTATTATATCAAAAGAACCATACCTTAGTATCAATATCATAACTTAAAGGTTAAAACCAAACATTAGCAATCAATGAAATACAGTTCATACCATCTTTGGAGCACTTATTAAGTGACGAATCAAACAAAGTAATCAAACACACAAAGAAATGAAAAAGTATAAACGATGTTGTAAAAAAAAATAAAAACAAGAAAAGTTAAAGAAATTTGTAAAACAAAAATGTGTAAAAAAAATTAAAAAAAATTGAGGGCCTCAAATGATTAGCATAGGTGGCCATCTCCCCCATGACTGAATTAGAAGGAAAAGATCTGAAATAGTGAGTGAGATCGTCCTCTCTCAAATGTGCTATGTGCATAGACCATCTAGGTTCATGATAAGGGTTGGTTAGTTGCACACAGACTAGTATTCTCCTATTGGAGTGCTCATTTGGTTCCAACTTCCCTTAATTGGTGGTTTTAGATTAAGGGTTGGAAGTTGGTGACACTCTTACTCCAATGCATCTATCCTTTCTTCATGGGCGCAAGTTGGTCCCCCAGTTAATTCCATGCATATTGGTGGGTTGCTCTCTTGATTAGCTATCAACCACTAGGTGTTCGCTTATTGTGTGGTTGCTACATATAGGTACTTTTGTTTGTTAACTTCCTAGGCACACCGATTGCATGTAGGAGATGTTGAATGCTCCTGTATGCTATCACCCTCTGTATCACTTTATGTGATGCATGGAACCTTCTTCTTCTCAATCTTTCCATACATTTTTTCCTTAGATATTTCCAAGGAAAGATCATGGATCCCTAGGCATGCATTCACAGTACTTAGCCATGCCCTTCCCATTATTATAGGGGAGTCCCCCTTGTCATTGTTGACTTGTATCACTAGGAAATCAGCTAGGTATGACCAACCACACATAGTGGTAACAATGTCCTCTACCAATCCCAAGGGAATAGTGATGGAATGGTTAGCCAGCTCTAAGTGAATATTGCTCTTCTTTAGTGGAGGCAGGTTCCAAGCTTTATACATTTCTTGTGATATCAAGTTGACTCCGAAACTTTAGTTAACAAGAGCTTTACGTGGTTCATTCCCAATGACTTGGAGGTAGATTAAGGGACTTCCAGGTTTAGAGAGTTTCCTAGGAAGGTGGCCCACCTTTATCTAGTTAGTGATAGTATGTGTTAACATAATTGTATGCGTTGAGCTCTGTTGTTGGTTTGAATGGAGCTCCAAATCCTTAATTGATGGAGGATCATTTAGAGGCTCAATCGCTTGTGGTTGTGAGAGCTTGTTTGGGATTTTGGTTCTGAAGAAAGGTCTTCTCTTTGTATGGCTTTCAGAACTAGTAGTAGGTTGAAGGTTTACAACTCTTGTAGCATTGCATTGCTGCGGTTGAGTTGGGAGTTCCCCTTGCATCGCTGGAGCAGGTGGTAGTGGAGATATCGGTGTAAGAGTTGCGAATGGATTCGAAGGATGGTATGCATGTGGTGTGTCTCTCCTAGGAGAAGGAATCCTATAATACTCTTGAGCTTGGTAGTAACGTGTTGATGTCACATGACCAAAAGATTTATGTGGAGAGGTTGGCTACTGCACGTAATAGCCATATAGGTCCAATTACTGGTAAGGGTATTGTTGCCTTGGCGGTGGCATCCCCCATGACTGTGGGTATTTCCACTGCTAGTGTTGCTCCATAGGTTGTGGCAAAGTTCCACTTGGATAATATGTTAATGGTTGGTGGAACTGCCTCAGGTTACCTTGGGGATAAGGTAACCGATGGGGTGCTTGTCGTTTGTTAAGTATCGGGTTGAGTGCATACATCCAAGACTCTTGTAGATGTGAGATTATTGGGAAATATCCCTTAGGATGATCATATTGGCATATTTCACATCCATCGTCATTGTCTATATCCGAATCCTGAACCTCTTTAGTGATAGCTAATTTACCCTTACCTTTGTTACGTGCATGGTCCAAATCCCTCTTCTTTTTCTTATCATGGTCATTACTTCGCTTCTTAGACTCCTCTACGATTTTTAAAACAATTTCAAATCTACTATCTAAGGAGTTCCACATTTGATCTACCTTAGTTAATACTTCTATTATTAATTTTTGAAGTGGCAAGGTTTTCCTACTCACCAACTCTTTGAGTGATGACTCATCCTCCTCCTCAAAGAATCTTACTCCCCTCTTTCGGAGGGAAGGATCACAGTTATACTCTTTCGTGCTTTCTCTCTTACGTAGCTCTCCTTCATCCTTAGCTACTTGCTCCAACAATCTATGAACCTTATGGGACCTAAGTTTAGATAATCTCCCTTGGGCATATATCCCAAGGATTCTCCTAGTTTCATGTCTTAGCCCATCTACGAGATGGCATAGTTGATCCCATTGTGCATAACCATGGCCCAAGCAACGATGTAACAGTGCATAATATCGGCCCATGGCAGCATCCAAGGATACATGAGTTCCCTACTTCCATCCTTGGATCTGTTTTCATAAGTTGGACACTCAGGAGTACGTTTGATATTTATCATTAAACAGTTCTAGCATCATACTCCAGCTCCTAATGGTTTCTGGTTCTAAGGACTGGTACCAGCTTTTCGCTTCTTTTATGAGTGTCCTTGGGAATAAATTTAATTTTTTCCACTCATTCTCAATATTCTGCAAGGCATAGGCATTGTGAAATGCCTATAAGTGGTTCTATGGATCAATGTTGTATCCCCCCTCAAATCATGGGATATTATTCATGTCTAGTCTCTTGATCCAGCTATCTTTTTGGTGCCTTGTAGGTATTCTCATAGCCTCCAATATGTCTACTATGCTTCAGGTTGCAAGTAGGGGTTCTTCATTGTCATTTCTCTCATAGCATCTATGATGTCTACGCATTTCCCTACTTTCCCTTCTTCCATGCCTTGATTCCCTAGAGTGCCCTCATCCTCGCTCTTGACTCTCTCGTTGAGGTTTCTCATTTTTCTTACCCTTTTCCTCATGATGAGGTTCCATATGACTGCATCTTGATGTTGAACAAGGGGGTGAATGTTGTGATGTAGGGGAAGAGGAAGGAAAACCATTACCATGACGATGTTTCCTACCTTCCCTTCGGTGATCTCGACCCCGATTGTGATGACGATTAGAATGCTCGCCCTTATCTTGTATTTGTGTTCCCTCATTGAAAACTTGGTGTTCTTGGGAATCAGAACCAAGGTTGTGTATCATGGAGTGAAGGTTCTGATACACCACCTCCTAACTATCATTAGGAGGGGGAACATCATTTTGTGGAGAACCTATTGAAATAGGTTCACCACCCTTAATTTCTCTTATAACGGGCAAAGCATTATGGGGTCCTTTGCCCTTTAACAATGTGTGGTAACTCTTTTGCCGCATGTCTAGTTGACATTGCGCTTCTATGGGATGGTAGTCCCTTGCATTGTAATCACATGCAATGTACTCAGCATATAATTGTGACATGCCTATTCGTGCAAGGGCATGAAGGAGCATGTTGGAGGTAGCTTTGTCTGGAGGCAACACTATGTTATCCTCCAAGTCTCTCCAATGCAATTGTTCATCTTGATGAAAGACAAAGGTAAATTTAGGTATCTATTCATCTTGATGAACATATACCACACTGAATTGTTGAGGAACTAGTAGATTTTGGTGCCACCGACTTTCTATAGTCTTGGTCCTAGGTGATGAAGTGCTTTTATGTGGAGAAGAAGACATTTTTATCTTGTCGGTGTGCTATTGATCGATGTTTAAATTTTCTTCTGATTAACCCTAAGGGTTCATTTAAGCTTCCCAATGATGTGGATGATTTCCTATGTTCTACTTAGCACACAAACAACTTAGTCCCAGGTAACGACACCAATGATGAGTGGCGAGGTACCCCTACACTCAACCATACGAATATGAGCATTACATGCATGATCCGGTCGAACTCCAAGGACTAAGTGCTTATGTGCCTTATGGAACACTTAAGGTTAATCAATCATTATCTTCCCAAGCTTACTTGTATTTGTCATGGTTGTATGGTTAAGTAAGCTTGAGGCATGTGATTTTTATGTCTTTTATCTTTTTATCGCCTTTGCTAAGAGGAGAAAGAGTGAAGAGACCAAGTAACTAACTTTCACTAACTAAGCTCTAATCGTCCTAGCATCAGTATCCATTCCCACTCACCATATACACCCTAAACTTGTGCAATGTTATTGGGATTACCAAATGCTATTCGGTACTAGGTTACCAAGCGTAGCACATGTGCTCGAAGCGGTAGTACTGAATGCACTTAACTAGGAGTTGAGGGTTGAGAGAGATTAATTATCTAAGAAATAATTTAAGAATTTAACATTAATTAAATCCTAATTAGCTTAGTCCATGCACTACAAGGTTTATCAGGAAGTTCATCTTTATTTCCATACACAAATGTGTGCTCAGGTACAATTTGCTCGAATAAAGATCCATTCACTTTGAGACTCCTACTGTGGGCACATGGAAATTATTCTATCTCTGGAATGGTAAAAATGTCAGAGTTTCACTAAGGGTCTAGATCTAGATGAAGAAACAAGGGAAGGCCACCTCTTATTTATAGAATTGGTGACAGGCTACGATATCGCGTATGTGATATCGTGACCTATGCGATATCGCATCCCATCATCCAGGAATTATGAAAGCTAGAATTAAAATCTCAATGTTAGAATGTTTGAAGTTGAGATGTATACTCATTGTATATAATAAGATTTTCTAAACTAAATTGAAACCAAATAGAATGTGCCAGCAAAACTAATTTATTATTTTTTAAATCCTTTATCAAGGTTAGCAATAATACCTTCTCAATTTCTATTATTCATCAAGAGTCCAAATTCATCCTCTATGAGGTGTTTTTTAAAGGTTAGCATTCCATTAAATTCACTACTATAAATAGAAAATAGTACATAACATCTCACAATTTCTTTAAAATCAACTGATTTCTTTCTTTGTGCTTGTTCTACTTAAACCAAACAAATAATTTTGATAAGATACTTATGATAGATTTAAGTAAATTAATGTTGAGTTAATATTTTTCAAATGCTAATACCAAAATCCATAATGGATTTCAACTAAGATATCTCTCCTAAAAACTAGGGGTCAAACCTTAATTTCTCTCATAGTTTCAAATGCCAACTAATAGGTTTTATCCAAAATCAAAGGTTTCCATATCAAATTCTTGAAAACATTTCTTGCATCAAGTTTTACATGTTGGACTCAAAAAATATGCATTCCAAAATATTTTTTTATTATTATGTCATCCAAAAACATAAATGTGCATAAATATTAAGAAGTAAAAATCAAATTAGGAATAATTAAAATAAATTTATCTACTTGAAAATGATGCACGACAATGAAATTTCTCACATGGATGGATCTCCTAGTATGGTTTCAATTTTAGACAAAAGAATGAGATCTAAGAAAAATTTTAAAATGAAATCTTGGAATGAGGAAAATAGAAAAATCATTTAGACTAACAAAGGTTGCCTAGGCTTGGACTATGGATTCTACAATTATCAACAATGAAAATGGATGATTTCTAATAGAAGGATTATTATCTATACTCACAAGGAAACAATAAGGTATTAGCTTAGTGGTAAGACTGTTGATTTGAAATATCCAAGTCATATATTTTTTTCTAGTGGAAAATGTTGAGTTATAAAGTTCTAATTGAACTATATATCTTGGGGTATAGCTATATTACAATTATTTCAAGGTTTCAACACCCTTTCCCCCAATACTCACAAGGACATATTAAGGTTTTGGCCAATAGGTAATGCTAGTGAGTATCTAGTGCCTATAAAGCACATGTAGCCAAAATCTAAAATTTAAATATAAGATTTACTTCTAAAATTGATCTATATCCAAGGCTAGACCTCCAAAAAAATTTTCGTTACTAACATGCAAGCTATATAAAAGCTATAAGCTACACAAGGTCTAAGGTTAAAATCTATATGTAGTTATCTAAAGGGTACTACTCTATACTACCATGCTAAAGCAAATAAAATATTCTAACCAAGCATCAAATAAAATATAAAAGCATGGCCAAACATTTCAAACACATAATAAAAAAAAGTACATCACATGCTTGATGTAGAGTAACATATTCTAATGACCAATCCAATACTCACTACTTGCCTAGAAAAAACTCCAACAAGGGTTGATATACATATGATTTAAATAAAATAATTAAAATATAAAATATAACCTTTAAAAATTATTTATAAAGCATGTATATCAAACATAAAATAAGATACAATTATAATTAAAACAATAATCACAAGCATGTACATAGGCACAAAGCATAGTGGGTGTGTTGGAGCCTCAAAATAATTGTAATATAGGTACATCCTAAGATATATATTGAAATTAAAAAAAAATATTCATCATTTAGAGCCATAGTGCTCATCCTACTAAGTAGGGTCTCAAAAGAATTGGTAGAAGAGCAAAATCCTAACTTCTTCAAGTGGCTATGCCCAGGCTCAAACCTAGATCTTCGACTTACAAAATAAGCATCTTATCATCAACATACAGTGAAATTAGAAATTTATAATTTAACATTGCCCACCCAAATTAGAACCATGATTTGGAACTTTCAAATCAAAATTTTTATCACTAGGCTAATAAATAAGCATATAGCATAAGCTTGTTAAACAACATATCAAAGGTTCAAGTTACAAGACATAACAACTAAGGGAAAATGACTTCTAGAACTAAAATGTTACAAAGATATGTATAAAATGTAGTCATATGAAACCATAGAAAAGCTTAAAATGTAAACAAGATTGCTAAAAAAATTAATCAACCCATTAATAAAGATAATATGCACTTTCATAGTACTTAGAGTTATATATAGTTAAAAAATAAAATTATTGATAAATAGTTATACCTTATGTAATAAAAGAATGTTTTAAATATTTATTATCAAGTACAAGGTTAAGAGTTCAAAACTAAATAATCATATAATGGAATAACCCACAAGGATGACATAAAATAATTGTTAAAAGAATAATTATGAAAAACAATTAGGAAGCACCTAATCACATGACATAATGAGCCATTTATAAACATCCTACAAGCTCACATAAAATAGGAGGGGGATGTTGGACTTTAAAAATTTTATTAATAATAAGTAAACAAAAAATAGGAATGCATGACATGCTTAATCACTTACTATAAAGTCCTAGAAACATGGAAAGTAATAACTTTTCAATTTTAGGGATATCTACTTAGGTGAATAATCTTACAACATCTTCTTTGTAACTAGATATGAAAATTAATCATTAGTAGGAAGGGTGATCCTAGTTCTAACATCATTTTTGATGGGTCATAGTTGGCTATGTTAACAAGGCCTCATCGACTAGGCCTTGTCGACGCATTGTTTCATGTGTTGACACAACCTTGTCGATGTAGTGTCCATTTTTTGCTTATAAATATGCACTCACAAACTACATTTATGGCATCAAATTCATAGTAGTAGCATAGCTTGTGTAGTTTTTTCATTTGAAAGTTAGACTATTTTTCCCAAATGCCTGCAGCAAGAGTCTTTGAGTGTACAAATCTTTATTCAAGCACTGTTGTACCTAAACCATACCAATGTGTATAGTAATAAAGATGATCTTCTTAATAAACCTTGCAGTATTCTAGATAGTTTAAATGTTTTATTTATGCATTCATTATTTTTATTAAATACTCAATTAAGCTAAATTATACTTTATTTAATTAAGCTAAGTAGATTAAATTCATAAGTACAACTGCTTCGAGCATAAACATGTATTCACTTGGTAATCCTAGCAGTGTTATTACTTGGTGCACTCAATAGCATAGTGCTTGGTATCCTAGCAATGGATACATGGGTTCAGGATGTGTATAGAAAGTAGGACCATATGCTTATGTTAGGACTAGTTAGAGATTAGTGAATTAGTTAAATTAAATTAGTCATTAAATTTCTTTATCTCTCTCTCTCTCTTCAAGCACCAAAGAACTTAAAACATCAAATGATAAAAGTCATATACATTGATTACACTTAACTCTACCATGTGCATCACAGGTATAGTTGGGAAGACAACAAATGATCTTAGACCAAGGTTCACTGCCTAGGATACTAGTGCATTGGAAACTATCAAGTCTATAGAATTTGACTAGATAAGGCATGAACACTTCATGATTCGTATGGTTGGGCATAGGAGGAGCTCATTATTCATCATTGGCACTATTGTTGGGGACTCTATTTGTTGAAACATGCACTATCTAAGATTAGTGACCATTATTAATATCATTGGATGTACTCAAGGTCAACATCACTCTTACATGACATATAGCTACTAATCATACTGATAATTTTATTTGCTTTGCAAAATGTCTCCTTCTTCTCATAGGTGTGAAGATGTTAAACAATTGGTCCCACAAGAGTGTAAAGTGGTATATACTCATCTTGATTAGTATGTACCAAACTTCACCTTCATCCTACACTAGGATGAGCAACTGTGATGGCGTGACATGGAGGGCAACATCGTAATACCTCCTGATTGATTTGTGCCCTAGATGTTGTTTCAAACCCTTAAGAAGTTAGACATCTTGTATCTTCAAGAGGAATATGTTGTGAATGGTTATAAAACTTGGGACTACCATCCCACTGAAGCACAATGAAAGTGAGATCAACATCAAGAGAATCACCATGAGTTTTCAAAGGAGAAACACTTCATTGATCCCTTATTCCTATTGAACTAATATGATGCTAAGGAACCTCCATTTAGGGGTTCTCAACATGAAGATTCTCTACCCCCTATTGTTGGTGATGAGGGTGTGGCCCTGAAGCTTTGATTCACTATTCATAAATGAAGTTCAAAAAAAGTGACAATCAAGGCAAGAACTCCGGAAAACCTCATAATGGCAAGGGATCTAAAGATGACGATCATAATGAACAAAGAGATGGTGGCAAATACCATAGTGGTGATGGTGGTTCACCTTCCTCTTTATCCTTTTCATCTAATTCTAAACATTCCTCTTCATTTGTTATTTCTCATAGAAGCCACCATAGAAATAATCATGATGAAGGTGATCAACAAGATAACAATGATCGTAGAGGCCATAAAAAATGAAGGGATGGCACAAACCATCATTGGCATCATCAACAAAATGATGATGATGAACCTTTATTAGCAACTCGAAGCATGCTTAACATTGCAGAGGCAATTAATATTTCAACTTGGCATGTGAAAGATGGTCAGATCAAGCACTTAGACATTGATGAGTCATGATATCGTGTACATGATATCGCATTTGCGATATCGCATCGGTGATATCGCATCAGCCCCTGTGATATTCCGTACGTGATAGCGCAGCTAGTTGCTAGTTCTATAAATAAGAGGTGGCTTTCCCTTGTTTCCATCTAGATCTAGATCCTTAGCTAAACTTTGGTAGTTTTACCATTCTAGAGATAGAATAATTTCCATGTGCCTGCAGTAGGAGTCTCAAAGTGAACAAATCTTTATTTGAGCAAATTGTACCTAAGCACACATTTGTGTATGGAAATAAAGACAAACTTTCTAATAAACCTTGCAGCATGTGCACTAAGCTAAATAGGATTTAATTATTGTAAATGTTTAACTGCTTTCCTAGATAATTAAATCTCTCTCAACCTGCAACTCTCCTAGTAAAGTGCATTCAGTACGACTACTTTGAACACATGTCTAATGCTTGGTAATTCAGTAATGAGTAGCGTTTGGTAATCCCAGTAGCATTGCACTGGTTTAGGGTGTGTGTGGCAAGTGGGAATGGATACTGGTGCTAGGAAAATTAGAACATATTTAATGAATAGTTAATGAAAGTTAGTTACTTAGTCTCTTCACCCTTCCTCATTATCATAGGCATTAAAAAGAGAAAAGATATAAAAATCACATGCCTCAAACTTACTTAATCATACAACGATGACAATACAAGTAAGTTTGGGAAGAAAACGATTGATTAACCTTAAGTGTTCCATAAGGCATGTAAGCACTTAGTCCTTGGAGTTTGACTGGATCGCACGTGAGATGCTCGTATTCGTATGGTTGAGTGTAGGGGTACCTCGCCACTCATCATTGGCACTGTTGCCAGGGACTTAGTTGTTTGTGCACTACTTAGAACATAGGAAATCATCCACATCGTTAGGAAGCTTAAACAAACCCTTAGGGTTAATCAAGAGAAAAATAAGATAATGGTAAACAGCACACCGAATAAGACAAAAATTTCTTCTTCTTTGCACAAAAGCACTTCACTGCCTAGGAACAACGCTAGAGACAATTGGCGGTACAACACAAGTAACCTAGATCTGCCAGTTCCTCAATAATTTTGGGTGATATATACTCATTTTGATGAGTATGTACCCGAATTTACTTTTATTCTCCATCAAGATAAGCAATTGTGTTGGAGAGACTTGGAGGGCAACATAGTGTTGCCTACAGACTGAGCAATCCCCAACATGCTCCTTCATGCTCTCGCACGAATAGGCATGTTATAGTTATACGTAGAATACATTGCATGTAGCTTTGACACAAGGGATTACCATCCCATAGAAGCGTAACGTCAAAGGGATTTGCAATAGGAGAGATACTATACATCGTTGAAGGGCAAAGGGCATCATAACACTCCACCCATCTTAAGCGAAATTGAGGGTGGTGAACCTATTTCAATAGGTTCTCCATAAAATGATGTTCCCCCTCCTAATGATGGTGAAGAGGTGGTGTATCAGAACCTTCACTCCATGATTCACAATCCTGGTTCTGATCTCCACGAACATCAAGTGTTCAATGAGGGAACACACACACATGATAAGGATGGGCATTCTGATCGTCATCATGATTGGGGCCAAGACCACTAAAGAGAAGGTAGGAAACATCATCATGATGATGGTTCTCCTTCTTCTTCTCCTTCATCGTCACATTCACACTCTCCTTCAGTATCAGGACGTAGTCATAAGGAGTCTAACCGTGAGGATAAGGGTAAGCATAGTGAGAAACCTCGATGAGAGAGTCGAGAAAGAGGATGAGGGCACTCGAAAGAATCAAGGCATGAAAGAAGGGAAAGTAGGGAATGATGTAGACATCATAGACGCTATGAGAGAAATGACCACAAAGAAACCCTACTTGCAACCCAAAGCCTGTTAGACATCATAGAGGCCATTAGAATTCCTACATGGTACCAGAAAGATAGCAAGATCAAGAGATTAGACATGAATAACATCCCACAATTTGAGGGGGGATACAACACTGATTCTTAGAACCACTTACAAGCATTTCATGATGCATGTGCCTTGCAGAACATAGAAAATGAGTGGCAAAAGTTAAAGTTGTTCCCAAGGACACTAGTAAAGGAAGTAGAAAGCTGGTACCGGTCCTTAGAATTGAAAACCATTAGGAGGTGAAGTACGATGCTAGAATTGTTTAATGATAAATACCAGATGTACTCCCGGGTGTCCAACTTGTGAAAGAAAATCCTAGGATGTAAGCAAGGAAATCATGAATGCTTGGATGCTTCCATGGACTGTTATTATGCACTATTACATCATTGCCCAAGCCATGGATACTCGTAGCAAGATCAACTATGCCATCTCGTAGATGGACTTAGGCATGAAACCAAGAGAACCCTTGGAACATATGCCTAAGGGAGATTATCAGAGCTTAGGTCTCATTAGATTCATAGATTGTTGGAGCAAGTAGCTAAGGAAGAAGGAGAGCTATGTAAGAGAGAAAGTGCAAAAGAGTACAACCACAATCCTTCCCTCCGAAAAAGGGGAGTGAGATTTTGTGAGGAGGAGGAAGAGTCACCACTCGAAAAGTTGGTGCATAGGAAAACCTTGCTGCTGCAAAAATTAACAATAGAAGTGTCAACAAAGGTAGACCAAATGTGGGACTCCTTAGATAGCAGATTTAAAAATGTTCTTAGAATCGTAGAGGATTCTAAGAAGCGAGGTAGTGACTATGATAAAAAGAAGAAGAGAGAAGTGGTCAATGCACATAATAAAGGTAAGGGTAAAATGGCTATCACCAAAGAGGTTGTGGATTCTGACACAGACAATGACGATGGATGTGAGATATGCCAATATGACCATCCTAAGGGATGTTGTCCAATATTCTCACACCTACAAGATTCTGGGATGTATGCACTCAACCCACGACTTAACAAACGACAAGCACCCCGAAGGTTACCTTATCCCCAAGGTAACCTAAGGTAGTTTCACCAACCATTAATGTATTATCCAAGTGGAACTCCACCACAACCTATTGAGCAACACTAGTAGTGGCAATACCCACAGTCATGGGGGATGCCACCGCCAAGGCAACAATACCCTTACCGGCAATCGGATCCCTATAGCTATTACATGCAGCAGCCAATCTCTCCAAGTGACTTTGTTGGTCATGTTACATCAAAACGTCACTACCAAGATTGGGAGTATTATAGGACTCCTTCTCTTGGGAGAGACACACCACATACATACCATCCTCCGAATCCATCTGCCACTCTCACACTGATAGCTCCATTACCACTCGCTCTAGCAATGCAAGATGAACTTCCACTCAACCGCATTAATGCAATGCTATGAGAGCTAAAAATATTCAACCCACTAATGGTTCTAACAACTGTACAAATAGAAGATCTTTTTTCAAAACCAATAGTTCAAACAAGCTCTCACAACCACAAGCAGTTGAGCCTCTGAAAGCTCCTCCATCAAATAAGGCTTTAGAACTCCCTTCAAACAAAAAATAGAGCTCAACGCACATGGTTATGTTAACACATACCATCACTAACTGGATTAAGGTGTGCCACCTTCCCATGAAATTCTTTGATCCTAGAAGCCCCCTAATTTATCTACAAGTCATTGGGAATAAACCATGTAAAGCTCTTCTGGACTCAGGTTCCAGTGTCAACATAATATCTTAGGGAATGTATAAAGCCTGGAACTTGCCCCCACTAAAGAAGAGCAATATTCACTTAGAGCTAGCTAACCAGTCCATCACTGTTCCCTTGGGACAGGTTGAGGACATTGTTACCACTTTGCATGGGAGGTCATACCCAGCTGATTTCCTAGTGATACAAGTAAACAATGACAAAGGGGACTTCCCAATAATAATGGGAAGAGCATGGCTAAGTACCATAAATGCATGCCTAAGAATCCATGATCTTTCCCTAGAAATCTCTAAGGAAAACACTTTTGAGAAGATCAAGAGGAAGAAAGTTCCATGCATCACATGTAGTGATACAGGGTGTGGTTGCGTGTAGGAATGTTCAACATTACCTACATGCAACTAGTGTGCCCAAGAAGTTAACATACAAAAATTCCTATATATAGCAAACACACAACAAGAAGACACCCCATGGTTGATAGCTGATCCAAAGAGCAACTCACCAATGTGCATGGAACCAACTAGGGGAACAACTTGCACTCACATTTAAAGCATAGATACACTGGATCAAGAGCATCGCCAACTTCCAACCCTTAACCTTAAAACATCAATTGGGAGAAGTTGGACACTTCTAAAAAAATACAAACAAGCACTCATTATTTCAGATCTCTTCCTTTCAATTCATTCATCGGGGAGATGGCCACCTATGCTGATCATTTGAGACCCTCAATTCATTTTTAATTTTTTTTTACACATTTTTGTTTTACAAATTTTTTTTAACTTTTCTTGTTTTAGTTTTGCAACATCATTCATACCTTTTCATTTCTTTGTGTGTTTCTTTATTTTATTAGGATTGTCACCTAATAAGTGCTCTTGATGGTAGTATGAATTGTATTCCATTGATTGCCAATGTTTGATTTTTACCTTTGAGTTATGATGTTGATACTAAGGTATGGTTCTTTTTATATAATAGGCAATGAGTCCCTGTCATCCATGCATTCATAAATTTCTATGGTCTCTCTTGGCTTGGAAGTGTGTAGTCCCCTTCTTTAAATAATAAGAACTATCAATGAATCGATGACTGAGCATTTCTCAAACTATGGAAGGACTCAAGGATTGAAAAGGGTGTGAATTTAAGGGGATTTGATGCATTTGTGTTAACCATTCTTTTGGGTGCTTGAATTTTTTCTTCTTGGGTTTTCCTTACCATTCTAATGTTGCTCCATTATCAAGAAGCTGAGCTAATAAAAAAAATAAGTCTTTGCATGGTGTGGTTCTCACGCAAAAACATAAAAAAATAGTGAGAATTCAAAGCACATCCCTTAGAAAAAATAATCATCTGGGCTACAAGCATTTGTTATGGAACTAAATAAAAATGTTCCCTCTAACTAAGGCCCTTTCTTGCTTCCTACTTTCTCCTTTCTCATTTCGTCAAAATGGTGGTGAATTTTTGGTAGAGGCATTCTTGTTACTTCAGGTGGATGGATTGGCCAAATGTATTAATGTGAAGTCACTAAATGTGGATTGTTTGAGGCCAGATTTGGAATGAATTCTACTCAGTCACATTAACCTTGAAATATAGAAGGGGTTTGTACACCACCTTGTTCTTGAGATTCCATTCCATTCTCTCCTTCCCATCCTTCCTTCTCCATTTTCACCTCATTGCTGGTTGTGTCAATAGTTCATATTTTGGTTAATGCATTGTTTACTTTTTGGTAAACTCTTGTGGTTAAGAATTTAACTCTTGCTTCCAAATGACATTTCTAGGGCCTACGGACTCTTTAAATGTGGGATTGTTAGGGCATTAAGGACATGAGCCTGCTTTGGGGAGGACCCACTAGCATTCCTATTTGATGCATCTATTAATTTCTTTCCCTCAAAACATTTCAATAATCACCATTTATTTTGTTCATCTCCATCTTTGACATCCATTTTATCGACATTTCCGTTGTTTCTTTTTCTCCATCTCTCTTATTCCTTATCTTTTTCCATTCTATCGCTACCAGAGGTTCACTCTCAGTCATGGGGGTCCTGGTCCAATTTTTTTTATTTTCTCTAAACCCCTACGCTACCCCTACACCTTGGGTAGCCACCAGTATTATATCTCCAGATCCGCATTAGCCATATCACAACTCAACCAATGGACCTTACACTAAGGCAAGGTATTAATTGCATTGTGATTCATTTACCCTTGCTAATATAGGACTGTGTTGTGTGTGCAGATGGCAATCATACAATAATAGATTGGATCTAGAGGGAACACTTCGAATGGACTGGTGCTGGAGCAGTTATGCAAGGAACGAGATTGATGACGTGCTTATGGATGGACAATGAAAGGTGCAATCTTGGCATCGGTAGCAACAAACTTCTTCTTTTCTCTCTCTCTTCTCTCTTCTCTCTCAGCTACCAAATAAGGCTAGATGTCAAATGTGTATAGTGTTCACTCTTGTTGTCATGAACACTAGTTTATCATGTATTGTAATGGTGATCCGTTCACATGTCATCCCATTCACCACTAGTTTCATTTCATTCAATAATACCATACCTTCCCAATATTTTGTAAGGAACTCGATGATGAGTTTTCATTCAGTCATGGGGGTATGATGAGCTGCAATATCGTGTCTACCCCTATGATGTCACGTACATGATATTGTAGCCCATCGTCAGTTCTATAAATCAGAGGTAGATTTCCCTTGTTTCTCCATCTAGATCTAGAGCCTTAACTAAACTCTAGCAGTTTTACCATTCTAGAGATAGAGTAATTTCCATGTGCCCGTAGTAGGAGTCTCAAAGTGAATAGATCTTTATTCAAGAAAATTATACCTGAGCACACATTTGTGTACAGAAATAAAGACGAACTTTCTGATAAACCTTGTAGCATGTGGACTAAGCTAAATAGGATTTAATTATTGTAAATTTTTAACTACTTTCCTAGAGAATTAAATCTCTCTTAACCCTAAACTCTCCTAGTTAAGTGCATTTAGTATGACCACTTCGAGCATGTGTGTAACACTTGGTAACCTAGTAACGAGTAGCGTTTGGTAATCCCAGCAACGTTGCACTGGTTCAGGGTGTGTGCAGCAAGTGGGAATAGATACTGGTGCTAGGACAATTAGAATGTAGTTAATGAATAGTTAATGAAAGTTAGTTACTTAGTCTCTTCACCCTTCCTCATTAGCATAGGCGTTAAAAATAGAAAAGATATAAAAATCACATACCTCAAACTTACTTAACCATACAACCATGACAATACAAGTAAGTTTGGGAAGACAACGATTGATTAACCTTAAGTGTTCCATAAGGCGCGTAAGCACTTAGACCTTGGAGTTCAAACGGATCGTGCATTAGATGCTCGTATTTGTATGGTTGAGTGTAGGGGTACCTCCCACTCATCAGACATGAACAATATCCCAAGATTTGAAGGGGGATATAACTCTAATCTGCAGAATCATCTATAAGTTTTTCATGATGCCTAGACCTTACAGAACATTGAAAATGATTGGCAAAAACTCAACCTATTCCCTAGGACACTCATCAAGGAAGCATAGAGCTAGTACTAGTCCTTAAAGTTGGATTCTATTCATAGATGGAGTACCATGTTAGAGCTATTTAATGACAAATATTAGATGTACTCCATAGTGTGTAATCTAAGAAGGCAAATCCAAGGTTGAAAATAGGGAACACATGAACTCTTGGATGCCACCATCGATAGATATTATTCTCTATTACATTAATGCCCTAGCCATGGTTATTCTCAAAGGAAACAACTCTGCCACATCATAGATGAGCTCAAAGCAAAAACTAGAAGAACTCTTGGGATTTATGCTTAAGGAAGACTATCCAAATTGAAATCTCATCAGATACAAAGGCTGATAGAGTGGGTAGCAAAAGAAAAAGGTGATTTGTAGAAAAGGGGAAGTGAAAAAGAGTATAATAGGGATACTTCCATAAGGACAAGGGAGGTCTGATTTTGTGAAGAGGAGGATGCACCACTTGACGAGGTGATAAATAGGAAAACCTTACCCATTCAAAAATTTGTTTCTATTATTTTGGCAAAGGTTGATAAATAATGGAACTCTTTGGAGGTTCCAAACTACTATTAAGATTGATGAGGAATACAAAGAGCAAAATAGTGATCGTAACCATAAGAGGCAGAAGAAAGCCAAATGTGCTTATCAAAGAGGTAAGGACAAAGTTGTTGTAGTAGAGGAAGTTGTGAAAATAAACTCTGATGCTGATATTGGTTGTGACATTTTTCATTATGAGCATCTAAAGGGATGTTGTCCTATGGTGTCACACCTACAAGAGTTTGGGATGTACATTTTAAATCCACAACTAGCAAAAAGGAAAGCACCCAAATGATTACCATACCCTCAAGGCAATTCCACTAGCAAAAACATGCTTAATATCCAAGTGAAGCTCCACCACAACCATATGAGAAATACCGCAGTGGCACAAACCATAATTGTGGGAAATGCCACCACCAAAACAATAGTACCATTATAGATAACCAAATCCATATGGGTACTATGTTCAACAACTTATATCTCCACAAAGTTCTGCCAACCACACATCATTTCAAAATCACTATTACCCTATAGAGTATCATCAAAATAATTCACCATCTACTCAACGAAAACAGCCATATCCATTCCATCCTCTACATCTATTTGCACACATTCCTTTGCCCTCTACCTAGTTACCTCCTACTCTGTCCATGTAGAATGAAATTCCTCCATAGCCATAGCAATGAAATGTTGTAAGGGTTGTGCATTCACAACCAACTTTCCAGCTAATTGGTTCAAATAATTGATCCAAAAAATGACCTTTTTTAAAATCCAATAGTCCTCCCAAACCATCACAACCTCATGCCATTGGTCACCTTGCATCCCAAACACCCTCATCCTCTACATCAAACACATTTGAAAATCCTTCAAATTAAATGTTCACTTGGATCCACACTGTGATGTTAACTCATGTTGTTTCCGATTGGATCAAGGTTAGCAACCTTCCCATGAAAATATCTGACCTAGGAAGTCCTCTTATTTACTTACAAATCACTGGACATGAGCCCTGCAAGGCTCTTCTTGATTCTGGTTTCAATGTCAATCTCATCTCCCATGACATGTACAAGGCCTAGAACCTACCACCTCTTAAGAAGAGCAACATCCATTTGAAATTAGTAGATTAGTCAATCACTATTCCTTTGGGGTTAGTGGAGGATATTGTGATTACAATTTGTGTGAGGACATAGTGATCAATATTAACAACTATAAAGGTAACTTCCCCATCATTATGGGAATGGCATGGTTAAGCATGGTTGATGTACAAATGAGCATAAGGAAACTCTCCTTGCAAATCTCCAAGGAGAATAAATTTGGAAGGCTAGAGAAGAAGCATGTTCCATTCATCATGTACAGAAATAATGGGTTCCATTATGTGTAAAATATCTAGTTTATCAAGAGTACACACATTAAATCATGTATTCAATAGGCACAAGAAATAGATATTCAAAGATGCATGTACGTAGTAGCCACAAAACAAGAGGGCAACTAGTGGCTAATAGTTGATTCTAACAGTAGCACATTATGCATGGAACTAACTGAGAGCCTAACATGTGCTTATGTCAAAGGCATAGATGAACTTAAGCAAGTTCATCACCAACTCTTTGATGATGAAAATGATGATACCTATTGGGGAGAGTTGGAAATCCCTGAAAATTTCAAATAGAAGCCCGTTGAGTTAAAAAATCTACTAGCCAGCATGAAGTATGCATTTTCGACCAATGGCAAGCTGGTTATCATCAATGCCAAAATTAATCCTAAACAAAAGGAAAAGTTGTTGCAAGTCATCAAAAAATGGCCAACAACCTTTGCTTGGTCATATCTTGAGCTAGCTAGAATTGATCCACGAATATGCCAACATAGCATTTACACCAATCCATCCATAAAGCCAAGAAGGTGGCCACAAAGGTGACTGAACCTTAAATTGAAGTAGATCTCCAAGGAGGAAATAGAATAACTTCTCAAGGTGGGGTTCATCTATTCCATCATGGATAGTGAGTGGGTCAAGCCACTCGTAATTATATCCAAAAAAGGTGGAAAGTGGTGACTCTGCATTAACATTAGGTTGTTGAATATGGTAACATTTAAATATCCTTTTCCATTGCCATTTGTAAACAAAGTATTGAACACTATTTCTAGGCATTGTTATTATAGCTTCTTGGATGGTTATAGTCGCTATAACCAAATCTATATTGCAATAGAATATCAAGCCAAGACAACATTCACTAGCCCCTAGGGAACTTTTACATATTGTAAGATGTTGTTTGGTTTGTGTAATACCCCTAGAACATTTCAACACTTGGTCCTTTGTATCTTCCAATAGCAGATTGGTAGCAAGGTAAAAGCCTTTATGGATGAATTCTCTACCTATGGGGCTACATTTGAGCAAGCCCTAGATCATCTTGAGCAGGTTCTAAAAATAAGTGTTGAAACAAACCTTAGGCTCAATTGGGAAAAAAGCCATCTAATGGTCCAAGAGGGCATAGTACTAGGGCACCAAATTTTAAAAAAAGGAATTGAGGTAGACCCTAAAAAGATAAGGGCCATTCAAGAAATCACATGCTAACAAGAGATAGTTAAAGACATTTGATCATTCCTTGAACATACTGGCTACTATCGGTGATTCATAGAGAATTTCTCTATAATATTATAAAGCTATTATTCAAGTATACAAAGAACAATGCTCCATTCATCTAGACTAAGGAATGTGAACATGCATTCCAATTATTAAAAGAAAAACTCATAGAAACTCCAATTCTATGGGTGCCAGACTAGTCTAGACCATTTCACATAATAATGGATGCATCTTATTATGCCTTAGGAGTCATGCTTATGTAAATGGATGATAAAAAATGTTCATATTACATCCATTGCATGAGCTAAAGCATTGTGGATGCAAAATTGAACTACACCATAATAGAGAAAGAATTAATGGTAGTGGTGTATGCTCTTGAAAGGTTTAGGTACTATGTGCTTGGATATAAACTATTTGTGCACATAGACCACATTTCCATATGCTTCCTAATGAACAAGCCAATGGTGAGCCCTCGTATCATACAATGACTTATGATCTTGCAGGAATTCAATCTTACAATGGTAAATTGGAATGGGGTTGGGAATGTGGTCACCAACCATCTTTGTTGACTAAGATGGAATAACAAAGAGGAGAAGAGTTTGCTCTCTAATTAGTTTCTAGATGAACTCCTCTTTATAGGAGCAACAAATGATCAAGTGCCCACAGAAAAAACATGGTGCGATGGCATCCTTACATACCTTCTCATTCAAGAGATGCCATAAGATCTAGACTTTAGAAAGAGACAATAATTCCTTCATCAAGTAAAGTACTTCAAGGAAATCAATGGACACCTTTACAAGGTGTGTGCTGATGGCCTAGTTCATTGGTGTGTCCCTAATGCAGATCAACTACGTGTTTTCTAAGATGCTCATGAAGGATCCTATGGAAGCCATTATGCAAGGAAACACATGATCATAAAAATATTGATGGTAGGATACTATTAGCCTACAATATTCAGGGATTCCCATTAATTTGTTTGATCTTGTGAACGCTATCAATGACATGGTGGGATGGCCACTCAAATGGAGGGTCCTCAATAGTGTATTCAACCATTAGAGCCCTTTAACATATGGGGCATAGACTTCATGGGTCCCATCACATCCATGTCCAATGGAAATGTGTATATCATTGTAGAAGTCGAATATTACACCAAATGGATAGAAGTAATAGCTGTCATTGACTGTACATCAACCACTACTACTAGATTTGTGCAACAAAATGTTGTAAATAGGTTTGGGGTGCCACATGCATTAATTTTTGACAATGGAACTCACATCACATATGCCACTTTTATAAAGTTGATGCAATGATTGGGGTTTGAACATAAATTAACAACAACCTATCACCCCCAAGCCAATGATCAAGCAAAGGTAACTAACAAGAAAATCACAAAGATCCTAACATGGACCATAAGTAAATATAGGAATGATTGTAGCACGAAACTCAACGATGCCCTATGGGCCTACAAATCAACATGGAAACTTCCTATTGGCTACTCTCCCTACAAGTTAGTGTATGAAAAACTTCTAACACTCCTGATTCAATCCAAGCTCCATACACTCTCAATAGCCTATGATCTAAATCTTGACCTAAGTATAGCATAGAAAGAAAGAACAATCAACCTGAACGTGCTAGATAAAAACTAGTTAGTGGCTCTATCTTTGAATGAGGTGCATAAGGCATTTAACAAGCAATGCCATGACCTCAAAATATGGAAAGTGAAATTTCAACTGGGAGATAATGTTCTCTACTAGAACCCCACACACATACCTTAAAAGACAAAGTTCCAAATGTTGTGGGAGGTACCTTATATAATTGATCAAACCTTTCCCTTTAGGGCCATGTTAATATATAAGCTTGAGAGCTCAACTAAAATGTAGTTGGTCAACATCCAACAAGTAAAGCTTTTCCATGAACCCAAGCAAGCCAGTGCAACAACTACCTCAATGGATGGACAACCATGTTCAATCTTTTAGATCTCCTACTTCCAACATAGTCATGGGGGAGATAGCCATCCATGCTAACCATCCACATGACTCCTTAGTTTTTCATCTTTTTGTTTTATACATTTTTGTTTTACACTTTGTTGCTTTTTTATCCATTTTCTTGATTTTTATTTTACAACATCGTTAGTATGTTTTGCCTTTCTTGAGTATTTTATACTTTTTTATATATTTTGCTTCCTTCTATATTTTACTTTATGTTATTTTATTTTTGTGTGTTACTTTTCATTATTTTTGGTAATAAAAGTGCTTTATTACTATAGGACATAGTACCACTATTGTTGTTTACTAATGATGGTTTGTGCTTAATGTTGTGATTATCAATGTCTAGTTTCATTTTTCTTTGAATTCTAATGTCTGATAACTATGGCATGGTTTATTTTTCATAGAATAGGTAGTGAGTCCATGACATCCACCCATTCACCAACTCTAAGATTTTCCCTTTTTTGGAAATTTGAGATCCCTTTCATTAAATCAATTTTTAATAAATTGATGACCTCAATAGTTTTTGGAATTGGGAAGGATTCAAAAGGTTTTTATAGGGTGTAACTTCAAGGGGACTCAATAATCTTTCTACTCTTCTACTTACTCTAGTGCTTGAGTGTTTTCATTGACTACTTACTGTTCCATGTTCTAATAATAAGAAGTCAAATAAAGTCTTTGCATAGTGTCGTTCCCAACAAAAAAAAACATTATGGGAATTCAAAGCACATCCTTTAGACAAATAAATGGGCTACAAGCACTAGTTATGGGACTAGAATGACATGTTACCCATGCTTGAAGATCCCCTCTAACTAAGGCCCTTTCTCACTTCCTATCTCTCTTTTCTTCTCTTTATGGAATAATGGTTGTTTTATGGGAGCACTCTTGTGGCTTGAGAGGATGGATCAATCTTAGAGTGGCAATGCAAAGTCACTAAAAGAAGTTGGTTTTGATTTGGACTAAGGATGGATCTTCCCAAGTCATTTTAAACACAAACTCCACAAGGGACATCTTATGATCTCAATTTGGGATTCCATCCCACCTTCCATCCCACCTTCTCAATCATCCATATATGCTTCCTTAACTCACCTCACTACTAGTTTTCATGTTATGCTTGATGTCTTATTTTGATGTGTTGGAATTCTTGGATAGATTCTTCTTGGTTGGTCCTCCACTGTTCATGATCATTAATTAACTATGGGGCCCACGAACTTCTAAGTTGAGGTTATGTAAAGGAAAAAATGGCATGTGCCTACTATGGGAAGGATCCACTTGCATATCTTTTGGTTTGGTTAGTTAAGTTCCTTACTTTAGACATTGCCACAATCCTATCTTTTGCATATTCCATTGTGTATCCTGCTCAATGCTCCTTAAACTTTTACTAAATTCATTCTCCAAATCATTTTCTCAATTTTCTATAATTTTTTGTGCTTCAACACCCTCTTCTACTATTCTCATCATGTTCATGGCTTTTTGGGCTTACATTTGATCCCAATTTCACTAAAAAAAATCCTTGTATTTTAGAAGTTTGACCAAAGTCAATGCAAGTCAATGATAGTTGACAACCACATCAACTAGGCCTAGTCAATGTAGCTAACCCCGTTAACTAGGCCTCATTGACACATGTCAACAAAGTCATATAAATACCATTACTAACTTGAATTTTTTAACATTTTCTTCATAACAAGAGGGGAGTTTTTTTCATTTTTCAAAGCCCAAAACCTTCTAGAGCCCATAACTTCTCAACTATTTATCCAAATCACTCCGTTATTTGATTCTATAGCTATCGAAGGTAAGCTCTTTATCATGGGAACCACAAACCTTAAGGTTTGCAATGAAATTTTTTGAAAATTTTTCTAACTCCCCAAAAGGGATTAATGAATACAATAATATGAAACTATCAAATTTTGAGAGTTAACCCTTCCAACACCCTCTAGAATGACTTATTACCATTAAAACAAAAATACAATAATGATTAAAATGGATTAATCAACCATAATCACAACTTAGATAAGGGTAACTATCCTAAGGAGATAAGGTATCCCAATTTTTTCATGTTATATAACAATTGCTAACCCATGGTCATGTTGTGATTACAGAGGGCACCAAGACTGAAATGACTGTAGAAAGGAGAACCCTCTCAACCAAGGGAGAAATGGCCTAGAACTAGAAGGGGCCAACAAGAGCAAGCCCAAGTGCTGCCAGAGGCAACCCATGCAACTAGACCTCTTTGAGAAGAGCCCAAAGCGGAATCTTTTTGATAGATTTCTAAAGAAGAAGTTCTAACAAAACAATCACAGTGAGGGAAAGCACCATGACCCATACGAAGGCTTGAAGTCACACTAACACAATCCTACCTTGATATCATCAAGACCTATGAGATCCAATGCTCAATTCTCTAAAAATTGAACTTTAGGCCATTTTTAGAGCATGATCCAGCAGAGGTAAAAACATAATTGCAAACTTCTCCCATGTGGTTATTCATCACTTCCAATGGGAAGTCGTACATGAAAGAGACATTTCTCTTTTGGAGAAATAGAAGGTTAAGCTCCACAGTGAAAATCAAGGATATGTAAGTGTCCAATTCGATGATGAGGCTCAACAAGGTGACTACCTTTTCCACTCAAGCATGCACTACTCTAAGTAGGAAATTTCCAACAAACCTTCCATAATTGATCTATTTAGAGATCAAGAAGTGCTTCAGAGAAAATGAACATTGAAGGAAAACCCTGTCTTTTCCATGCCTCATTAAAAAAATTTGCAGAAAGATAGTGATCATCCACTATGAAAATGACATAATTAGGCATGCTCCTTTGGCACTATAGTCTAAAGTAATAAAGGACAAGATACTTGTTATGACTAGAGAAGGGAAATAGCAATTGCCACCTCCACTGCCTACTCAAGAAACAATGTCAAAGGCCCATGCAACCATTGAGTTCTTATGAAAAATCCAAGAATAGCACTTACATGAGCAGGAGTAGCGTGCAAGAATAAGCAGTGGAGATCCATCTGTATATCAACTTGTGATGAGTTACCTTAATGAGATGGCTTAGACAATTAGCTAGATGGAAAGAGGTAGATCAATATTCTCTACCCAATGAATGTAGTTTCCCGCAAGGTCGGATCCCAATGGCCAAGAGGTGACAATGTCTTTATCTCAATACCATTTATTCCTAGAAATATCTAGGAATGCTACCTCATTTTTAGTGCATTTAAAGGAAGGCAAGGGGAAAACTGTACTAGTGATGCAACACCAAGGGCAGGAGACTACTACTAAAGCCATTATTAACTGAATTGCTGAAGAACTCAATGCACCTATGACATCTATACCAAACATATTTGTAGTTCAAGATGTATAAACATTCACAAGCACAGTTAGAAAAAAATTGAGTGCATCCTAGCATGAAGAGTTGTTGGACTAACTAGTGGGGACCAGGCAACCAATTCTAAATATCTTCGATTTTTTTAATAACATTACTACAACCCAATCGAAGCTACTAGAAGTAAAGGGCAAGTGCATCATCCTGGAAGGGCAACTTGAAATGGCCCAAGTACAAAACCAACACTTGGCTATGAAAGTTGTTGAACTTATTGCTTATTTTGCTTATCCCATAGTCCTTAGCCCAGTAATAACTAGAGATGAAGCTTTTTAACAACTTCAAGAACAACTAAAACAAGATGAGGAGGAAACAATGATGGACATCTTCAACTAGTCCATAGTAGAAGCAAAAACCTACTTGGTTCAAAAGGACCTAGTTCAAATGCACCAAGAAAATGAGTTGCTAACTACAAAAAATCACCGCTTGTGCAATGTTGATGCATAAAAATAATAGATGTAGAAATTCATTAATCAATAGTAAGAGCAGCTCACTAGGGTAAACAAAAAATTAAGGAAATTATCCATAGAAAATCATAATCTTTCTATGAAGAAAGTTTGATCCTTACACTAAAAATATACCATTAAGGTTGCCACCTAGAAAAATGAGGCTCTAAAATTTAAAAGAGTTAAGAATCATTATAGAGACCAAGTTGACCTGTAGGAGGAAGTGAATGAAAAGCATATTCTAATGGCTAAGGAAAAAGTAAACGAAGCCCTCCAACAACTCTAGTAACGAAGAGATGTATGGCAACCCATCATTGATGGAATAGATGCCTATAATAGAGTGGAGATCCACCTAAAGGAATTGCAAATTGAAGAAATGACAAAGTACATGGAATTGGACAATCTCCACTATGCAAACCTAGTGATGCTAACTACTAGATGGCTATAATCAAAACTTAAAAAGTAGGTGAATAGCTCATATTTGTTATATAAGGCTGAGTTCAAGCACCATAAAGACACCAAGCAAAAGCTTGAGATAGAAAATGTTGTTCTCAAGGCATGATTCATGGATCAACAATCAACTATCGAGAACTTGGCCAGGAGAATGAATGATTACTAGGAGTTGAAAGATGTAGTCAAAGCATTCAACATCGAGTGCAAATAATTTGCTACCTAGTTCATCAATGGTAAGGAGCTATTTCCAGTGATTCCCTATCCTTGGGATGTGCCCATTCCAACCCACATTGGTGATACTACATGGATAGTGCATGATCCCATGAGTAAGGAGGAAAAAATGAAAGCATGGATGAATGCTTTTTGCCTCTCACCAAAAGTTGAAATAGTAGTAGGATAGCCATAGTTGCCTTAGCCATCACATGTGCCTGAAGTTGATGAAGGTCCTTCAAAGCCTCAGGAACCTCCACCACCTAAGACTATTTGATCTTTCCAACTAACTTCATACTCTCAGTGGATGCACTATCCAATTTTGTAGAGTCATGTCATGGTGTTCATTTTTGTGTCATGAACACCACAAATTTTTGTAATGTGTTGATTCATACACTTGGGCACTCAATTTTGTCAAGTTA
Organism: Gnetum montanum; assembly: GCA_015680685.1. Taxonomy (NCBI): domain Eukaryota; kingdom Viridiplantae; phylum Streptophyta; class Gnetopsida; order Gnetales; family Gnetaceae; genus Gnetum; species Gnetum montanum. The sequence continues at coordinate 466,625 of MNCI01035354.1, forward strand.
ATTTGTTGAGTCTAGAGTTAGTTAATAATTCCATACTTTCCTAATTTTATAAACAAACTCAAGGACAAGTTTTCATTCAATCGTGGGGCTATGATGGATCGTGGTTGACTGTGTCAACGAGACCTTGTTGATTAGGCCCCATTGAATGGGCCCTGTTGATGTGCCCTATCAACACATCGTTTCATGCATCGACGTAGCCCCATCAACATAGGGTTCATTTTTTGTTTATAAATATGAGCTCATTAGATGCATTTATGGCATTAGATTCATAATAGTAGCAAAGCTCTTATAGTTTGTCTATTTGAAAGTTAGAATATTTTTTCCAAGTGCCTACAATAGGAGTCATTAAGTGTACAGATCTTTATTCGAGCACAATTATACTTGAACCACACCGGTGTGTACGGAAATAAAGATGAGCTTCTTAATAAACCTTATAGCATTCTAGATAGTTTAAATGTTTTATTTATGCATTTGTTATTTTTATTAAATAATCAATTAATTAAGCTAAATTAAGAAAAATTAGACTATAATCAATTAAGCTAAATAGATTAAATACATACGTACAACCGCTTCGAGCATAAACACACATTCGATTGGTAATCCTAGCAACATTATTGCTTGGTGCGCTCAGTAGCATAGCACTTGGTAACCCAGTAGTGGATACGTGGGTTCAAGACATGTATAGAAAGGGGGACTGGATTCTTATGTTAGGACTAGTTAGAGATCAATGAATTAGTTAAATTAAATTAGTCATTAAATTACTTTATCTCTCTCTCTTTAAGCACCAAAGAACATAAAACATAAAATGATAAAAATCATATACCTCAATTACACTTAACCATACCATGTGCATCACAAGCATAGCTGGGAAGACAACAAATGACCTTAGAGCAAGATTCACTGCCTAGGAGACTAATGCACCAGAAACTATAGAGTTTGCAAAATTTTACCGAATCGCATGTGAACGCTTCATGATTCATATGGTTGGGTGTAGGAGGACCTCACCGCTCATCAAATATCTATGCTCAAACTTAAAATGATAAAAGAATTTGATGTAACAATGAAAAGATTTGATGAAGTAGCAACTTTTGTAGGAAAGAAAGGTACAAAAGTAAATTGTAACACATAATGTTTGTTATGATTGACCTTACACCAAGTCTCTTTACCATTTTCTAAACTCTTCTTGTCAATAAACTATGTCATTTTTGAGTAGACAATAGGCTTCATACATAAGGAAAAATTTTCCTTGCACACTATCTATTTGGACTGATTAATATATCCTATAGTAAAAGTAAAATTATTCACATAGTATTTTATCTTCTTTAGCTTCTTTATTGGTATTTGATCATTCTTATCATTGATATTCTCATAATTATTCATTTTTTAACTACAACACTTTTTTTTCTTGAACAAAAATTAGGCCATGGTCAAGTTAATTTTTTTAGTTACTTGAGTTCTACAATTCAAATTGTGATGAAACTTAGATTGTTGGATTTCCCTTAATATCTTCTATCTGCTAGATGCTTTAGATGATAGAAATTTGACAAGATTGAATGTAATTGAAACAATTTGTCAAATTTTTATTTTTAACTTATGTAGAATTGATAATTGATGAAAAACTAATGAAAATTATAGTTGCCTTCAACTTTGAATAAATATGAAAAGCAAGAATGGAACTTGAAACTAGTGTACTTGATTAGAAACAATATTGGAGTTTGAATTGGTACTTGGAACATGGAAGGTTAATGGTAAATGAGAAAGATGATGGTATTTAATTATTACTACAAATTGAGAGAAACTTTGGTGGAGTTTTAATAAGGAAAATTCATCTTAATCACTTAGAAATTACATCAATATTTATAAACTTGGCCATGGGGCCTATCTATGCATATGAGAGCAGGCATGTCCATTAGAATGGTCTAAAATAATGTAGTGACTTTAGGTTTTATGGCTTTTCCTTTTCTAATTGATCATGATATATTAAAAATTAATAAAATATATTTGGAATGAGTTTTAACTTCTTTTCAATGGGAATAATAAAAAATCATACTTTTACATGGTTATTGTGCCCTAGTTACCTAAAATTACAATTTCTTAAGTAATGAGCATGTGGTACATGACTTGTCTTCATTAATTCTTCTTATCTTCATGCTTGGAATGATGGAAGGGAATGAAAAATTCACACCATCTATAACATTCCCTTTGTTAGTGCAGATTTTGAATATTAGGGCATGATGTTAGCAACTCCATCTTTACCTTCATTCATTTTCTTAATGTCAATCTTTGAATTAAGGTGGTCAATTCTATAGGATAGCAAATTTTAGTCATGATATCAACTAAGTGATTTTTAGAATTGATGTATTTAGGCTTGTGATATCCTCCTTTACTTCCTATTTTATAAAATAGTATTTTATGCTAATGTGTTTGAACCATTTATGTAGAACATGTTACTTAAAAAACATGATTATTATTGTGTTGTCATAAAACAAATCAATGGACAACTCCACTTTAAATTTCAACTATTCAAATAACCACTTTAGCCATAAAATATGTTATACACAGTCTACCATAATTATAAATTCTACCTCACATGATAAAAGGCTAATTGTACTTTCTTTTTTGGATTTCCAATAATTTTAATTTAGTTCATGGAAGATAATAGTACATGATGTAGGCTTTCTTTCTTCTTGGTCTCCACTTTAATCACCATCTATATAGACATAAAATTTATTGTCTCCTTTTCTTAAGTAATTCATGATCCATTGTTGATTTAACATACTTCAAGGCATTCAAATGTAACTATATAGGTTATTGTATAAATTTGACCAAGTAAATATAGGAATGCATAGGCCTCTACTTATATTTAGCAAGATGATCCTAAAGATTCTTTAGCCACTCTAGAGTATCCTAATGAGGATGACTAGCCCACTTTCACATAATGATGTGCTATAATCATAAGCAACGACATAGGAATTCAAGGAGAATACTATCATCATGTTTTAGAATGGCAACTGATGAGTGGCGAGGTATCCCTACACTCAACCATATGAATACAAGCGTTACATGCATGATCTAGTCGATCTCCAAGGACTAAGTGCTTACACGCCTTATGGAACACTTAAGGTTAATCAATCGTTATCTTCCCAAACTTACCTGTATTGTCATGGTTGTATGGTTAGGTAAGTTTGAGGTATGTGATTTTTATATCTTTTCTCTTTTTAACACCTATGCTAATGAGGAAGGGTGAAGAGACTAAGTAACTTACTTTCATTAACTACTCATTAACTAAGTTCTAATTTTCCTAGCACCAGTATCTGTTCCCACTTTTCGCACACACCCTGAACTAGTGCAACGCTACTAGGATTACCAAATGCTACTCGTTGCACATGTGCTCGAAGCGGTCGTACTGAATGCACTTAACTAGGAGAGTTGAGGGTTGAGAGAAATTTAATTATCTAGGAAAGAAATTAAACATTTAACAATAATTAAATCCTATTTAGCTTAGTCCATGTGCTGTAAGGTTTATTAGAAAGTTCATATTTATTTTTGTACACAAATGTGTGCTCAGGTATAATTTTCTCGAATAAAGATCCATTCACTTTGAGACTCCTACTACGGGCACATGGAAATTATTCTATCTCTAGAATGGTAAAACTACCAGAGTTTAGCTAAGGGTCTAGATCTAGATTAGTGAACAAGGAAAAGTTGCCTCTTATTTATAGAACTAGCGATGGGCTGCAATATCGCGTACGCGATATCGTAGGGGCCAACGCGATATCGCGTACATGATATTCTGGCTGATGTAATATCACGACTCATCATACCCCCATGAATAAATGAAAACTCGTCCTCAAGTTCCTTACAAAATATTGGGAAGGTATGGGATTATTTACTTGAATGAAACTAATGGTAGATGGGGTGACTTGTGAATGGATCATCATTACAATACATGAAAAAATTTAGTGTTCATGACAACAAGAGTGAACACTATATACATTTGACATCTAGCCTTATTTGGTAGCTGAGAGAGAAGAGAGAAGAGAGAGAAAAATGAAGAAGTCTGTTGCTGCTGGTGCCAAGATTGTGCCTTTCATTGTCCATCCATAAGCACGTCATCAATCTCATTCCTTGTATAATTGCTTCAGCACCAATCCATTCCAAGTGTTTCCTCCAGATCCAATCTGCTGTTGTATGATTGCCATATGCACACACAACATAGTCTGATATTAGAAAGGGTAAATGAATCATAATGTAGTTAATACCTTGCCTCAGTGGTAGGTCCATTGGCTGAGTTGTGATATGGCTAATGTGGATCTGGAGATATAATACTGGTGGCTACCCAAGGTGTAGGGGTTAAGAAAAAATCAAAAAAATTGGACCAGGACCCCCATGACTGAGAGCGAATCTCTAGTAGCAAGAGAATGGAAAAAGATAAGGAATAAGAAAGATGGAGAAAAAGAAACAATGACAACGCCAATAAAATGGATGTCAAAGATGGAGATGAACAAAATAAATGGTGATTGCAAAAATTTTTAAGGGAAAGAAATTAACTGATGCATCAAATAGGAATGTCAGTGGATCCTCCCCAAAGCAGGCTCATGCCCTTAATGCCTTGACAATCCCACATTCAAAGAGTCCGCAGGCTCTAGAAATGTCATTTGGTAGCAAGAGTTAAAGTCTTAACCACAAGAGTATACCAAAAAGAAAACAATGCATCAACCAAAGTATAGGCTATTGATACAACTGGCAATGAGGTGAATAATGGAGTGAAAGATGGAGAGAAGAGAATGGAATGGAATCCCAAGAACAAGGTTGTGTAAAGTCCTTTGCATATTTCATGGTTAATGTGACTCGGTAGATCTCATTCCAAATCTAGCCTCAAACAAACCACATCTAGTGACTTTGCATTAATACATTTGGCCAATCCATCCACTCGAAGTAACAAGAATACTTTCACCAAAGAGTCACCACCATTCTGATGAAACGAAAAAGGAGAAAATAGGAAGTGAGGAAGGGCCTTAGTTAGAGGGAAAATTTTTATTTAGTTCCATAACCAGTGCTTGTAGCCCAAATGATTATTTCTTCTAAGAGGTGTTTTTTGAATTCTCACAGTTTTTTTTTTTTTTTTTGTGTTTTGCGTGAGAACCACACCATGCAAAGACTTCTTATTTTTATTAGCTCAACTTCCTGATAATGGAATAGCATCAGAATGGTACAGGAGACTCAAGAAGAAAACATCCAAGCACCCAAGAGAATGGCCAACACAAATGCATCAAGTTCCCTTGAAGTCACACCCTTTTCAGTCTTTGAGTCCTTCTTTAGTTTGAGAAATACCCAGTCACGGATTCATTGATAGTTCTTATTATTGAGAAAGGGGACTGTATAGTTCCAAGCCAAGAGAGACCATAGAAATTCATGGATGTATGGATGAAGTGGACTCATTGCCTATTATATCAAAAGAACCATACCTTAGTATCAACATCATAACTTAAAGGTAAAAACCAAGCATTAGCAATCAATGGAATACAACTCATACCACCATCAGGAGCACTTATTAGGTGATGAATTAAACAAAAAAAAATAAAAAAAACACACAAAGAAATGAAATAGTATAAACAATGTTTTAAAATAAAAAACAAGAAAAGTTAAAGAAATTTGTAAAACAAAAAATTAAAAAGAAACTGAGGGTTTTGATTGATCAGCATAGGTGGCCATCTCCCCCATGACTAAATTGAAAGGAAGAGATTCGAAATAGTGAGTGCTTGTTTGAATTTTTTAGAAGTGTCCAACTTCTCCCAATTGATGTTTTCAAGTTAAGGGCTAGAAGTTGGCAATGCTCTTGCTCCAATGTATCTATGCTTTCGACGTGGCCGCAAGTTGGTCCCCTAGTTAGTTCCATGCATATTGGTGAGTTGCTCTCTTGATTAGCTATCAACCACTGGGTGTTTTCTTGTTGGGTGGTTGCTACATACAGGCACTTTTGTAGGTTAACTTCTTAGGCACACTGGTTGTATGTAGGAAATGCTAAACATTCCTATATGCCATCACCCTCTGTATCACTATATGTGATGCATGGAACCTTCTTCTTGTCGATCTTTCCATAAGTGTTTTCCTTAGATATTTCCAGGGAAAGATCATGGATTCCTAGGCATGCATTTATTGTACTTAGCCATGCCCTTCCCATTATTATTGGGAAGTCCCCTTTGTCATTGTTTACTTGGATCACTAGGAAATCAGCTAGGTATGACCAACCACACACAGTGGTAACGACATCCTCCACCAATCCCAAAGGAATGGTGATGAACTAGTCAGCCAGCTCTAAGTGAATATTTCTCTTCTTTAGTGGAGGTAGGTTCTAGGCTTTATTCATTTCTTGTGATATTAAGTTGACTCTAGGACCTGAGTCCAGAAGAGCTTTACGTGGTTCATTCCCAACGACTTGGAGGTAGATTAAGGAACTTCTAAGATCAGCGAATTTCCTAGGAAGGTGGCCTTCCTTGATCTAGTCAGTGATGATATGTGTTAGCATAACCATGTGCGTTGAGCTCTGTTGTTGGTTTGAAGGGAGCTCTGAAGCCTTATTTGATGGAGGAACGTTTGGGGGTTCAACCGCTTGTGGTTGTGAGAGCTTGTTTGGGCTTTTGGTTTTGAAGAAAGGTCTTCTCTTTGTATGGTTGTCAAAACTAGCAGCAAGTTAAAGGTTTATAGCTCTTGTAGCATTGCGTTGTTGTGGTTGAGTGGGGAGTTCCCCTTGCATTGCCGAAGCAAGTGGTAATGGAGCTATCGGTGTGAGAGTGGCGGATGGATTCAGAGGATAGTATGATGTGGTGTGTCTCTCCCAGGAGAAGGAGTCCTATAATACTCCTGAGCTTGGTAGTGATGTGGTGGTGTCACACGACCAACATAATCATGTGGAGAGATTGGCTACTACACATAATAGCCATTCAGTTGCTGGTAAGGCTATTGTTCCCATGGTGGTGGCATCCCCCATGATTATGGGTATTGCCACTACAGGTGTTTTTCAATAAGTTGTGATGGAGTTCCACTAGGGTAATAAGTTAAGGGTTGGTGGAACTGCCTTGGGTTACCTTGAGGATAAGGTAACCATCAGGGTGCTTGCCATTTGTTAAGTCTTGAGTTGAGTGCATACACCTCAAACTCTTGTAGATGTGAGATTATTGGGCAACATCCCTTAGGATGGTCATATTGGCATATCTCACATCCACTGTCATTTTCTGTATCCGAATCCACAACTTCTTCAATGATAACCATTTTACCCTTACCTTTGTTATGTGCATGGACCACTTCTGTCTTCTTCTTTTTATCATAGTCACTACCTCACTCTTTAGACTCCTCTACGATTTTAAGAATGGTTTCAAATATGCTATCTAAGGAGTCCCAAATCTAATCTACCTTTTCCAACACTTCTGTTGTTAATTTTTGTAATGGCAAGGTTTTCCTATGCACCAACTCTTCGAGTGATGACTCTTCCTTCTCACAAAATCTCACTTCCCTTTTTTAGAGGGAAGGATCCCAGTTGTACTCTTCCATACTTTCTCTCTCACATAGCACACCTTCTTCCTTAGCTACTTGCTCTAGAAATCTATGGATCTGATGGGACCTAAGCTCAGATAATCTCTGTTGGGCATATGTTCCAAGAATTCTCCTAGTTTCGTGCCTAAGCCCATCTATGAGATGGCGTAGTTGATCCCGTTGTGCATAACCATGGCCTGGGAAACAATGTAACAATGCATAGTATCGGCCCATGGCAGCATCCAAGGATTCATGATTTCTCTGTTTCCATCCTTGGATTTTCTTTCATAGGTTGGACACCTGGGAGTACGTCTGATATTTATCATTAAACAGTTCTAGCATTGTACTCCACCTCCTAATGGTTTCTGGTTCTAAGGACCGGTACTAGCTTTCTGCTTCTTTTACTAGTGTCCTTGGGAACAACTTTAGTTTTTTCCACTCATATTCTATGTTTTGCAAGACACATGCATCATGGAATGATTGTAGATGGTTTTGAGGATCAGCGTTGTATCCCCCCTCAAATCATGGGATATTATTCATGTCTAATCTCTTGATCCTGCTATCTTTCTGGTGCCTTGTAGGAATTCTAACAGCCTCTGTAATGTCTAACATACTTCAAGTTACAAGTAGGGGTTCTTCATTGTCATTTCTTTCATGGCGTCTGTGATTTCTATGTGGTTCCCTACTTTCCCTTCTACGTTGCGATTCTTTCAAGTACCCTCGTCCTCTTTCTTGACTCTCTCGTCGAGGTTTCTCACTTTGCTTACCCTTATCCTCCCAGTTAGGGTCCTTATGACTACATCCTGATATTGAAGAAGAGGGTGAATGTGATGATGAAGGGGAAGAAGAAGGAGAACCATCGCCATGATGATGTTTCCTACCTTCTCTTCGATGATCCCAGCCCCACTCGTGATGACGATCAGAATGCTCGCCCTTGTCATGTGTTTGTGTTCCCTCATTGAACACTTGGTGTTTTTGGGAATCAAAACTAGGGTTGTGAATCATGGAGCACAGGTTTTGATACACCACCTCCTGACCAACGTTAGGAGGAGGAACATCATTTTGTGAAGAACCTATGAAAATAGGTTCACCACCCTCAATTTCATTTAAGATGGGTGAAGCATTATGAGGGCCTTTTCCCTTCAATGATGTGTGGTAACTCTCCTGTTGTAAATTCATTTGACGTTTTGCTTCTATGGGATGGTAGTCCCTTGTGTCAAAATTGCATGCAACGTACTCTGCGTACAATTGTGACATGCCTATTCGTGCAAGAGCATGAAGAAGCATGTTGGGGATTGCTTAGTCTGGAGGCAACGCTATGTTACCCTCCAAGTCTCTCCAATGTAGTTACTCATCTTGATGGAGAATAAAAGTAAAGTCAGGTACATACTCATCAAAATGAGTATATATCACCTGGAATTGTTGAGGAACTGGCAGATTTGGGTTACTTATGTTGTACCGTCGACTGTCTCTTGTATTGTTCCTAGGTGGTGAAGTGCTTTTGTTCGAAGAAGAAGACATGTTTGTCTTGTTTGGTGTGCCATTTACTATTATCTTATTATATATATTTTTTCTCCTGATTAACCCTATGCTTCCCAACGATGTGGATGATTTCCTATGTTCTACGTAGCGCACAAACAACTAAGTCCCCAGCAATGGCGCCAATGATGAGTGGCGAGGTATCCCTACACTCAACTTTACGAATACGAGCGTTACACATGCAATCCGGTCGAACTCCAAGGAGTAAGTGGTTACGTGCCTTATTGAACACTTAAGGTTAATCAATTGTTGTCTTCCCAAACTTACCTGTATTTTCACAGTTGTATGGTTAGGTACGTTTGAGGTATGTGATTTTTATATCTTTTCCCTTTTTAATGCCTATGCTAATGAGGAAGCATGAAGAGACTAAGTAACTAACTATCATTAACTACTCATTAACTAAGTTCTAATTGTCCTAGCACTAGTATCCATTCCCACTTGCTGCACACACCTTGAACCAGTGCAACGCTACTGGGATTACCAAAAACTACTCGTTACTGGGTTACCAAGCGTTACACATGTGCTCGAAGCAATCGTACTGAATGCACTTAACTAGGAGAGTTGAGGGTTGAGAGAGATTTAATTATCTAGGAAAGTAATTAAAAATTTAATAGTAATTAAATCCTATTTAGCTTAGTCCATGTGCTACAAGGGTTATCAGAAAGTTTATCTTTATTTCCATACACAAATGTGTGCTCAGGTACAATTTTCTCAAATAAAGATCCATTCACTTTGAGACTCCTACTGCGGGCACATGGAAATTGTTCTATCTCTGGAATGGTAAAACTACTAGAGTTTAGCTAAGGGTCTAGATTTAGATTAGTGAACAAGGAAAAGCTGCCTCTTATTTATAGAACTAGCAATGGGCTGCGATATCGCGTACGTGATATCGTAGGGACCGACGTGATATTGCGGCTCATCAACAACATTTGCTCATTTTAGGTTCACTAGAAGTATCATTTAGCACAAGGAAATAGCATTATTGTAGTCATTAAATCAACTAAATTAGCAAGTCATCTGAACAAGGGACTTCTCAAAGATTTATATTAATCTTTGTAGCTACCCAAATTCTTTTACATAAGGATACTAGAAACCATCTCTTAATTATGTATGATGTACATTTTACGAACTATTTTAAGATATGAATAAAGGAAGATGAAATGATTAAAATATTTTGGACTATGGTAGCTACATGAATGCTTGCACCTAGATAAAAGCAACAAGCTCGCAAGTCATTACATTCATAAGTTATTATTTCTTTGCTAAACACTATGCTCCACCTCCTTATTAGGATTTCTCCTCTAAACATAAGTCTCCATTGCCTCACCATAGGTAATCTCCTATATGCATTTATTTTTCTTCCATGAGAATTCAAAAGAAGCTAAAAAAAAGGATAATATGATTTAGATAGTGATGAGACATGAAATTGCTCATATTGCTGGCAGTCACCTTAAGGCATCCACGATAACGCACCCACGTTATATCATGGGTCACGATATCACGTATGCGATATATCATGGGCCGCGATATCGTGTACACGATATCTCATCTGCCCGCGATATCGCGTACGCGATATCGCAGTCAGCCGCAATTTCTATAAATAAGAGGCAGCTCTCCCTCATTTGACATCCCAATTTAGAAGTAGTGAAGCTCTGGCAGTTTGATCCCTCCAGAGTTAGATTTTTTTCTCGTGTCTGCCTGCAGTGTGGTGAATGTAATTGTACAGTGTCTTTATTCGAGTGTGTCGTACTTGGACACGTACATGACTGGCAATAAAGATTGAGATTACTTCATCATTGCAGCATTCACTTTGTTATTTATTTATCTGTTATTTATTTAATGTTATTTATTGTTTTCTCTCTCACCCTTAAACTCCTAGAATGCAGAACAAGTACAACTTGATTACGAGCATTTAAGTGTGACTGCTTGGTAGCCCAGTGGTGTAGCTAGGATCTACGCTTGGTAACCCAGTGGCGTATCTGGGATCTATGCTTGGTAATCCCAATGCCATACCTAGGATCTACGCTTGGTAGTCCTAGTGGTAGTTGTGCACGAGGTCCAAGATGTGTACAGTTAATTAAGGAATCAGTTGCTCGTTGCACTTAGGCTAGATTAGATTTTCGTACCCTTTTCCTCCTAGTTTAGGTTAGTTAATATTATTTTCCACTACCTTTAGGAGTAGCGTTAGAATTAGGAAACACATCATACACCTCATCTGGACTAAACCATATGTGACAAATATAATACTAGTCTAGGTGGAAAGACAGCAAACTGTGACCTAAGGATAACTGTCTAGGTGCCACAACTAGTCCATCTACGGAGTTTGACCGGATCGCGCGTACATGCTCGTATTCGTATGGTTGAGTGTAGGGGTACCTCGCCACTCATCAGATAGGCAAATTGATCATGCAAGTACTATAATTAGGATGATGTTTTACAAGAGAAAAATTTATCCATTTAATGTTCTATAATTATCTTATTACTCAACATTTGATGTAATAAAAACTACTAAAACATTGAGACTAATAATTTACCTGGATAAGGGAAGCAATTAGAGGAAGTTTAAACTTTTGAATACCTTGGAAGCCTTGAACTCAAAGGGTAGCAAGCATAAACTTTTAAAGAAGCATTGTGAAAAATTTACACATTGTTTTAAAATTTGGAGATGCCCCTAGCCAGCAAAGATAACCACAATGTTGAAAATTTATGAAAGACTACAAATAAAATTTTTAATAACATAATTAATATTTTTTTTAATGATATAAATCTTATTATTATTATTATCAATTTATATTGAAAGATTTGATAACTCATGACATTTTTTTGTGCATGATGTATCTTTTGTTGTAAGACCTTTGTCAAAGGTTTCCTTGTTCTTCATTTAGTGAGATTTTTCTGTCTCCAAGGGAAAAGATCAATGATCATTATAGCAATTTCATTTTCATTTACATTTCCCCTTTTAGATCTTCATTTTCTAAAAACAAATCACATACCCAACCAAGAACTAAATAATCCCACCTTACAACATTCTTAAAGCTAATCTTATTTTTAAAAGCCTTGGAGTTTTACTGGCATTGGGACTTTAATAATTATATAGCTTCTACATCAAAGCTTTATAAGTTATCGTCTCTGTTATTTCCTATTAATAATAAACTATGAATTATTAAGTGTCTACATCTTTATAGTACATGGTATAAACTTGGTAATGCTTTTCTTACATTTCTTTGTCATTATAATTAATGGATTACTTGGTTTGAGTATTAGATTCTCTATGGCATTAATATCTCTAAAGAGACTACTTTTTTTATCGATGTGCTATTTGAATAGAACTTTAACTATCCAAGATTCTAATAATGGTCTTCTTGATTTTTTAGAGATATATGCTCATTTAGTTATTTTATTCTAGTCCAAGACTATGTATACCATTACTAGTTCTAATATTGGTATTTAGCTAAAGATTCAATTATCTTTGAAATGTTAACCATTATGTGTAATTATGCAAGTATTGGATTTCGAAGATATAGAATGCATCGACCCTTTCAAAAATCAAGTACTTTTTATGGTATTTGATTTACAAAGCTTTACTTATTAGTAGTGGTCACTCTCACTTGGGTTTTCATGACCTTAAATGTCCTCTTTACAACATGGAAGACTTATATACCTACTACGTTTTTACTTATTCCTTGTTTAAGTTCTTGGTCTTCATGTAGCTCACATTTGTGTGGTTTAAGCAAAGTTGGAAGAAGTATTCTTTAATGATACTTCATCAAGGATTTTTGCTTCATACTTGAGTTATTTTTGTTTTAACTCCACCAATGTTGGCCCCAAGCTAAGAAGGGTTAGTATAATCATGTCAAATCTCATAGTTAAGTTTTTTTTTTTTTTCAGATTTTGCCAATGCTAGGACATTCTCTAGATGTGATGTGCCCAAGTGTTGTGGAAAATGGGCAAGGGATTGTTAGGCATCCTTTAGAAATGATGCACAACATCATCACCCAGATGTTATGGAAAGTAGACAAGGGTTTCCATATTAAGAATGGGTGTGGGTAAAGAAGTCTAGTGGAAGAAATTTTGGATGGTAATCTAGAATATTGGCACTCTCAATAAAAAGACTTGCTACATCACTATTCTAAGAAAACCACCAAAAGAAAGATGAAAAAAAAAAAAACAATGGAAAAAAAATAATTGAAGATGATTTGAAGAAATTACAAATAACAAAGATTTAGCTCTTCATAGAGGTGAATGGCAAAAAAGGACTTATGTAGCTAATCCCATCTTATTGGTATAAGTCTAGGATGATGATAAATAATGATGACTAAGTTATTTTTATCTTCTTGTTCTTTATCATCATCATCATCATCATCATCATCATCATCATTATTGTACCCTTGTCCCAACAAATTGGGGTCAGCTACATGAGTCTTTTTTTTTTCACCATTTACCTTGATGAAGAGCTAGATCTTTGTTTGTTTGTAGTTTCTTCAAATTATCTTTGATTATTTTTTCCCATGTCTTCTTTGGTCTTCCTTTTGGTGGCTCTTTTGGAATAGCTATGTAGCAACTTTTATTTATAGGTTCACTGTCTAGTATCCTTTGCACTTGTCCAAACCATCTAAGTTGATATTCTTATAGCTTATCTAAAATAGAAGCCACTCCAAGTCTTCCTCCGATGTAGGTATTATGAAGTTTATCTCTTCTAATTTACTCAAACAAGGCTAAGATAATAAGATGATAAATAATAATGACTAAGTTATTTTTTGTCCTCTTGTTCTTTATCCTATTTAGAAATTTCAATATAATATAATTTATTGCATAGATAATTTTCTGTCTCCAGAAAGTGACAGCCACAGAGAACATCATTCAACAATATACGTTGAAGCAATTGAATGTATCCTCTTTGTTTATAAAAAGCAGAAAGTTAAAACCGGAGACGACGCCTCAAAAGAGGACCCAAAACCGATAAGCGTTTTCTTTCCCGTTGCGCGGGAGGCCTCGTCTTTTCATAGCAGAAACACGAATTCGACAGCATTTTGCCGTTGGCGCGCGCTTGAATTCGAGAATTCCTGGGGAGCGAAACACCGTATAAACGAAATTCAGCGACATTCTTCTCTGTACATAATAAGTTCGATCGGCCGGTTTTGCATTTCATTGCTTTGCACAGGCCCTGGATGGAGATGCGCGGTGGCTATACTTCACAGGAATTCCATGTCAGGGTACGTTCATGTCCCAACATATTCTTTTTACGCCTCTGGTTTCCATGGATTTAGTTTAAGCGCATACACACTCTGATTCATTCAAATTTGGTGTTCTCAGGATGGAAGCTTCAGTATGGAAAGCAGCGACCGTAATGGATCAAACGTTAAGCGCAAAATGTCTATAGGGATGACCGTTTCCTACTCTAACAGAAGCCAAGGCACCTGTGTCTTTCAACGAAATGGCGCCATCAACAAGGCCAGTGACACTACTGGCGTGTATGAAATTCTGCAAGTATCTCAAGCGCAAGTTCATCATGATCAAGCTGAGGTTCAACGCCAGGTACTGTGCGAGGCATCCAAAGCTGCCATGGTAAGATACGAGCGCAGATGCAGGAACAAGGTCACAAGTGCGCAGCAGGAGCGCGCATCTCATGTTCGGTTTGCCTTTCGTGAGCAAAATAAGGAAGAAGAAGAAGAAGGTAATGGTGATAGAGATGTCCGTACAAGCCCTAAGGTTCCTAGATCCGTTTCTTCACAATCGTTGAGTGCCAAGCTCAAGACTGCTATCGGCTCTCTTCTTGTCAAATCGGATAGCATGGCCTTGCACTCGCAGCAACAAACGGCTGGAATAATAAGTATCAATGATAGAAGAGTCTGCTCGAAGGAGAAGACTTCTTCCAGCAAATCAGGCGATGCTTTCTCCTTTGATATTGAGGTTCCTTTGAGAAGGAATCCAGTTAGACAAAACCGCCAAACGAAGAAACCTGAATACGTTACTTCGGATAACGAAGATTTCATCGGTGAAGAAAATGATGAAGGCAATCGAGATGTTGTTGAAGAAGCCAAAGAGGATTGTGCTGGAAGAGGAAGGATAAGGAAAAACAGAGCATGCTCTAAGGAGTTGCCTTCTTCCGACAAATCAAACACTTTCTTCTTTGATATTGACGCTCAGTTGAGAAGGGATCCTGTCCGGAAGAATCGTCAGTTGAGAAGGGATCCTGTCCGGAAGAATCAACACAGGAAGCGAGCTAAATACGTTTCGTCTTCGGATAATGAAGATCTCATCCAGGAAGCAAATAATTCAGACAATCAACATCTTCTTGAAAAAGCGAACAAGGAATCAGCAAAGGATGCAAACAGTCAACACGTTGCCGAAGAACCGAAAGAGGATTGTGATGGTAATTTTTCTGCGAGCCACGATCAGGACGGAAAGACGCTTCCTCTGGATAATACAGCAAGTGTATCCTGCTCGTTTTGTAATTTTTTGGTTTGATTCCCAATGGAATTGTTCCTCGTTATGTTTTTTTTGGAAGCGTAAAGTTCGTTCCTAAACGTTAGATACCACAGAGAAAATACTGTTTCAGCGAAGAAAAGGAAGTTTCCGAGGATGAAGGTAAAACTAGAGATGATGTGATATGTTTCTCTAAAAGAGGTTTGTCACACTCTGAACCGCTGCTTGCATGGTTTTCTGACTTTTCTCCAAATGTCTTCTGAATAATGTGTTGAATATTTTCAATTGAAATTAGAGACTCGGTTTCTGCAGAGTTCACAGAAAGCATTGAAACGCCCTCCTCGACAGCGATTCCGTCCCCTACAGAAATGGCGTCTAAAGGTGAGATGTCAAGTAGGGAATCTCAAAAATATGAGGTACCAATCCGTAGAAAAAATGATGCCGTGATGTCTCCATATTCAGCAGCCGGACTCATTCAGCGTAGGCAACATAATCATCTGCCCTTTGTCCTTTTTTATTCGAAATTAAATTACTTCAATTGATAAATTAGGTAAACGCAGATGACGTTGCATCCAGTGAAGAAGACGACGAGGAAAGCGAGGATTCCATTGATCTTCATCGGTAATTATCGGTTCATTATCCTCTTCTACTGATTTCCTGCGAATGCATCTTGGAGCGACTCCATTCCTTTTCATCTTATGTATGGATTGTTTTAGGGCCGTGAAACAGTTTTGCACGCTCTTGCAAAACTTCAGGCGCAAACTGAATTCGGAAACGGAAAACAAGATCTCGTCTATTATTGCCACTGTAACGAAAAGCTTTCAAAAGCAATTAGATGACGTTCGAGGTCAAATTCAGTCGGACCTGTATGATGCCGCTGCTTAGTCTTTTACTTATTGTTCAATTTCTTCGTTATCTTATTTAATGGAAAATGAAATACAGGATCAAGTATTCTAATATGTGCGACAAAAAGTACAACGAAATGGAGCTTTCTTTGCAAGGTATTCTTACTCTTAGCTTTGCTTTGGGTCCTTAGTGTCTATGCATTAAGCCATGGCCCCTAAACTGTACTTGCAGCTTTTGTTACTCTTTATAATTCTTAATTTCGATGTCAGCAGATGAACACGAGAAACTCAAATCCATCCACGAGAAATTTAAGAGCGAATTGACTCAACATTTCCAGGCATGCGAAAGAATCATATCCCAAGTTGAAGAGGAGCAACTAGAACTAAGAGCAATTGCAGAGAGACAAAGTACGTTCCTGTTCTTTGTTTCATTTTGAGGGTGTTCATCTTTTGCTTACATAAGCCGTTTTTTGAAGAAATGTTGCACAGAAAACTCGTCATCGAACTTCAAGAAAAGATGGAAACAGAGCTCAGCGACGCGCAAAAAAAGATCGATTCGGTCCAGAAGGTAAAAGATAATATGCTTTAATGCCCTTTCATCGCAAATGATGTTGCAGTCCCAAATACCATCACATGCTACTCTGGTCTGCAGGCGGCCTCGAATCATATGGATGTTCTTAAGCGGGTATTGAAAGAAATGACATGAAGAATCCTGCCTCTACGTCCACTCTGAAAGCAACAACAGACTGTATATGTTTTTTCTGAAGGGTGTACCACTTCTATTTTCCTGGTGAGCCAATTTTGCAAAGTTTTATTAGAAGAGCCTATTTTAAAGTTGGTATTCTGTTGTTTGTATCAAAATTTACAAACAGCCGCTTGTGGTCCATTTGAATTTTTGAGCATTATTGCTTGATGCGTTGGTAGTATATACTAAACCTTGTTAGTGTAAAAGAAAGTTCCGTGGTTAGGCCGGGGTGGTTTGGTAAAATATACTGCCCCATATGTTTCATTTGCATTGTAATCAAAGGACGCATGTACAGTAAGTATATCCGATATTTCTCTTTCTCGTCATTTCTTTGCCTGGGGAAAATTTAGGGAGGCTCTTTCGCGTTATGAAAAGTGAAAACCATATTCAAAGCCAACACATGAATGAAAAATGCGAGATGGGCAAACTTTTCCAACGCATATCGAAAATTATGTCATTGGTGGGAACGTATTTACGGACATGATCGAAAACTGAGATCTGTATGAGGGATACAAATGCACTATTCTTAATTTTCGCGCAAGAAGCACTGAAGAGAATTTTGACTAATATATGCACTTGAATTTTTACATGTACCGAGGAACCGGAAAACGCGTAAGCTCAGAACACCGAATTAATACGCATTTTCAACGCTAAGAAAAATTTTAGGACATCATGTGCGGACCCCTTGGCATCTGTATTTACCCTGGACTAACGCGTTATTTGCAGATTGCAACTTTGCACCGTCGTTTAAGCGTTGAGGAAGAAGCTAAACGCAAAACCTTTAAAATTATATTTTGTTTTTTTTTTTTTTTTTNAGAACATGCATCTCCTAAGAAAAATCTAGGAATTTTAAAGTTTTTGACTTTTGTGTGTAACATCTTTAACAAGTTGAATAATATCTACAATCATCATGTTACAAAGATACATCTATAATTAAATAAAATTATTTAAAATTGAAACTTAATTTTTACTTTCATTTATAACAACCTTGTTAGATTTATTGGATCTGTTTAAAAGATTTTTCTTCATAATTCATCTAGAATCGAACCTCTAACTTGGATTTTCTATGCCAAGATGCTATGTAAACCCTCTTCTATATCGTTTGACTTTTTACAATAGATCATCCTCCCTACTATGTAGGTTGCTTGATTTGAAAATCGAAGAAAATAATACACATTCATTTTTTTAAACAAAAACCTAATAAAGTTGAAACTAAAGAAAACAAACAACAATCAACAATGTAGACTAAATAAAAAACAAACACTAATAGAGGGACTATTCGAGAGATACATTGCATGCGATTACAACGTAAGGGACTACCATCCCATAGAAACGCAACGTCAACGGGACTTGCAGCAAAAGAGTTACCACACATCGTTGAAGGGCAAAGGACCCCATAATGCTTCACCCGTCATAAGAGAAATTAAGGGCGGTGAACCTGTTTCGATAGGTTCCCCACAAAATGATGTTCCCCCTCCTAACGATAGGAAGGAGGTGGTGTATCAGAACCTTTGCTCCACAATACACAACCCTGGTTCTGATTCCCATGAACACCAAGTGTTCAACGAGGGAACACAAACACAAGATAAGGGTGAGCATTCTGATCGTCATCATGATCGGGGTCGAGATCATCGAAGGGAAGGTAGGAAACATCGTCATTGCAATGGTTCTCCTTCCTCTTCCCCTTCATCATCACATTCACCCTCTCCTTTAACATCGGGACGCAGTCATAAGGAACCTCATCGTAAGGATAAGGGTAAGCAAAATGAGAAACCTCAACAAGAGAGTCGAGAGCGAGGATGACGGCACTCTAGGGAATCAAGGCATGGAAGAAGGGAAAGTAGGGAACTGCGTAGACATCACAGACGCCATGAAAGAAATGACCATGACGAACCCCTACTTGCAACTTGAAGCATGTTAGACATTACGGAGGTCATTAGAATACCTACAAGGCACCAAAAAGATAGTCGGATCAAGAGACTAGACATGAATAATAATCCACGATTTGAGGGGGGATACAACGCTGATCTGCAGAACCACTTACAGGCATTTCATGATGCCTGTGCCTTGCAGAACATTGAAAATGAGTAGCAAAAATTAAAGTTGTTCCCAAGGACACTCATAAAAGAGGCGGAAAGCTAGTACCGGTCCTTAGAACAGGAATCCATTCGAAGGTGGTGTACGATGCTAGAATTATTTAACGATAAATATCAAACGTACTCCTGAGTGTCCAACTTGAGAAATCAGATCCAATGATGGAAGCAGGGTCATCATAAACCCTTGGATGCTGCCATGGGCCGATATTATGCATTGCTACATCATTGCCTGCGCCATGGTTACGCACAATGGGATCCACTACGCCATCTCGTAGATGGGCTAAGACATGAAACTAGGAGAACCCTTGGGACATATGCCCAAGGAAGATTATCTGAACTTAGGTCCCATGAGGTTCATAGATTGTTGGAGCAAGTAGCTAAGGAAGAAGGAGAGCTAGGTAAGAGAGAAAACGTGGAAGAATATAACCACGATCCTTCCCTCTAAAAGAGGGGAGTGAGATTCTATGAGGAGGAGGATGAGTCATCACTCGAAGAGTTGGTGAGTCAGAAAACCTTGCTGCTTCAGAAATTAATAACAGAAGTGTTGGCTAAGGTAGATCAAATGTGGGACTCCTTAGATAGTAGATTTGAAACTGTTTTAAAAATTGTAGATGAGTCTAAGGAGCGAAGTAGTGACCATGATAAGAAAAAGAAGAGGGATTTGGACCATGCACGTAACAAAGGTAAGGGTAAAATGACTATCACCGAAGAGGTTGTGGATTCCAATACGGACGATGATGATGGATGTGAGATATGTTAGTATGACCATCCTAAGGGATGTTGCCCAATAATCTCACATCTGCAAGAGTCTGGGGTGTATGCACTCAACCCAAGACTTAACAAACGGCAAGCACCCAGTTGGTTACCTTATCCCCAAGGTAACCTAAGGCAGTTCCACCAACCGTTAACATATTATCCAAGTGGAACTCTGCCACAACCTATGGAGCAACACCAGCAGTGGCAATACCCACAGTCATGGGGGATGCCACTGCTAAGGTAACAATACCCTTACCGGCAACCAGATCCATATGGTTACTATGTGCAACAGCCAATCTCTCCAAGTGACTCTGTTGATCACGTGACCCCACAACGTCACTACCAAGCTCAGGAGTATTATAGGACTCCTTCTCCTGGGAAAGACACACCACATGCATACCATCCTCCAAATCTACCCACAACTCTTACACCGATAGCTTCACTACCACCCGCTCTAGCGATGCAAGGGAAACTCCCCACTCAACTGCAGCAACGCAATGTTACGAGAGTTATAAACCTTCAACCTACTGTTGGTTCTAACAACCGCACAAAGAGAAGATCTTTCTTCAGAACCAACAGTCCAAACAAGCTCTCACAATCACAAGCGGTTGAGCCTCCGAACGTTCCTCCATCAAATAAGGCTTCGGAGCCCCCTTCAAACCAACAACAGAGCTCAACGCATATGGTTATGTTAACACATACCGTCACTGACTGGATCAAGGAAGGCCATCTTTCCAGGAAATTCTCTAATCCTGGAAGTCCCCTAATCTATCTCCAAGTCACTGGGAATGAACCACGTAAAGCTCTTCTTGACTCAGGTTTTGGAGTCAACTTGATATCACAAAAAATGTATAAAGCCTAGAACCTGCCTCCACTAAAGAAGAGCAATATTCGCTTAAAGCTAGCTGACTAGTCCATCACTATTCCCTTGGGATTGGTGGAGGACATCAATACCACTATGTGTGGTTGGTCATACCCAGCTGATTTCTTAGTGATACAAGTCAACAATGATAAGGGGGACTTCCCAATAATGGGAATGGCATGGCTAAGTACTATGAACGCATGGCTAGGAATCTGCGATTTTTTCCTAGAAATATCTAAGGAAAACACTTATGGGAAGATCGAGAAAAAGAAAGTTCCATGCATCACATACAGTGATACAGAGGGTGATGGTGTACAGGAGCGTTCAACCTCTCCTGCATGCAACCAGTGTGCCCAGGAAGTTAACATACAAAAGTGCCTGTATGTAGCAACCACACAATAAGAGAACACCCAGTGGTTGATAGCTAATCAAGAGAGAAACCCACCAATATGCATCGAACTAACTAGGGGACCAACTTGCACCCACAAAGAAAGCATAGATGCACTGGAGCAAGAGTGTCGTCAACTTCCAATCCTTAATCTGAAACCACCAATCGAGGGAAGTTGGAAACTCTTAGAAAATCCAAATGAGTACTCCGATAGGAGAATACTAGTCTGTGTGCAACCAACCAATCCTTATCATGAACCTAGAACGGTCTATGCACATAGCACATTTGAGAGAGGATGATCTTGCTCACTATTTCGGATCTCTTCCTTCCAATTCAGTCAAGGGGGAGATGGCCACCTATGCTGATCATTTGAGACCCTCAGTTTCTTTTTAAGTTTTTTTTTTACACATTTTTTTTACAAATTTCTTTAACTTTTCTTATTTTTGTTTCACAACATCATGTATACTTTTTCATTTCTTTGTGTGTTTGACTATTTTGTTTGATTCGTCACATAATAAGTGCTCTGAAGATGGTATGAATTGTATTCTATTGATTGCTAATGTTTGGTTTTTACCTTTAAGTGATGATGTTGATACTAAGGTATGGTTCTTTTGATATAACAGGCAGTGAATCGACATCATCCATACATCCATGAATTTCTATGGTCTCTCTTGGCTTGGAACTGTACAGTCACCTTTTCCAATAATAAGAACTATCAATGAATCAGTGACTGGGTATTTCTCAAACTAAGGAATGACTCAAGGATTGAAAAGGGTGTGACTTCAAGGGGATTTGATGCACTTGTGCTGGCCATTCTCTTGGGTGCTTGGATGTTTTCTTCTTGAGTTTTCTTACTATTCTAACGTTGTCGCATTATCAGGAAGTTGAGCAAATAAAAATAATAAGTCTTTGCATGGTGTGGTTCTCATGTAAAAACACACACAAAAAATAGTGAGAATTCAAAGCACACCCCTTAGATGAAATGATCATTTGGGCTACAAGCACTGGTTATGGAACTAAAATAAACATGTTCCCTCTAACTAAGTCCCTTCTAGCTTCTTATTTTCTCCTCTTTCGTTTCGTCGGAATGGTGGTGGCTCTTTGGTGAAAGCATTGTTGTTACTTTAAGTGGATGGATGAGCCGAATGTATTAATGCGAAGTCACTGAATGTGGTTTGTTTGAGGCTAGATTTGAAATGAGATCTACTAATTCACATTAACCATTAATACACAAGGGGCTGTACACCACCTTGTTCTTGAGATTCCATTCCATTCTCTTCTTTCCATCCTTCTTTTCTAATTTATCACCTCATTGCTGGTTGTATCAGTAGTCCATATTTTCGTGGATACATTTTTTTCTTTTTGGTAAACTCTTGTGGTTAAGACTTTAACTCTTGTCTCCAAATGACATTCCTAAAGCGTACGGACTCTTTGAATGTGGGATTGTCAAGGCATTAAGGGCATGAGCCTGCTTTGGGGAGGACCCACTAGCATTCCTATTTGGTGCACCTGTTAGTTTCTTTCCTTTAAACATTTCTGCAATCACCAATTAATTTGTTCATTTCCATCTTTAACATCCATGTTATTGGCATGACAGTTGTTTCTTTTTCTCCATCTTTCTTATTCCTTATCTTCTTCCATTCTATCACTATCGAAGGTTCGCTCTCAGTCATGGGGGTCTTGGTCCAATTTTTTTGATTTTTCTCTCGGGTTGTCACTAGTATTATATCAACAAATCTATATAAGTCATATCACAACTTAGCCAATGGACCTTACACCGAAGCAAGGTATCAATTGCATTATGATTTATTTACCCTTGCTAATATAAGATTGTGTTGTGTGTGTAGATGGCAATCATACATCAACGGATGGGATCTGGAGGAAACACTTGGAATGGATTGGTGCTGAAGCGATTATACAAGGAACAAGATTGATGGCGTGCTTATGGATGAACAATGAAAAGCGTAATCTTGGCATTGGCAGCAGCAGACTTCTTATTTTCTCTCTCTCTTCTCTCTTCTCTCTCAGCTGGATGTCAAATGTGTATAGTGTTCACTCTTGTTGTCATGAACACTAAATTTTATCATGTTTTGTAATGATGATCCATTCACATGTCACCCCATCTACCATTAGTGTCATTTAAGTCAATAATATTTTGTAAGGAACTCGAGGACAATTTTTCATTCAGTCATGGGGGTATGATGGGTTGTGATATCACATGGGCCATGATATCGCGTATGCGATATCACAGCGGCCCCTGCGATATCGTGTACGCGATATCGCAACCTATCACCAGTTCTATAAATAAGAGGCAGTTGTCCCTTATTTTGACATCTAGATCTAGATCCTTAGTTAAACTTTGACAGTTTTACCATTCCAAAGATAGAATAATTTCCATGTGCTCGCAATAGGAGTCTCAAATTGAATAGATCTTTATTTGAGAAAATTGTACCTGAGCATATATTTGTGTACGAAAATAAAGATGAACTTTCTGATAAACCTTGCAGTGCATGGACTAAGCTAATTAGGATTTAATTAATGTTAAATGCTTAAATGCTTTCTTAGATAATTAATCTCTCTCAATCAACTCCTAGTTAAGTGCATTTAGTACAATCACTTCGAGCACGTGTGCTACGCTTGGTAACCTAGTAACGAATAGCGTTTGGTAATCCCAATAGCATTGCACTAGTTCAGGGTGTGTACAGCAAGTGGGAACGGATACTGATGCTAGGACGATTAAAGCTTAGTTAGTGAAAGTTAGTTACTTAGTCTCTTCACCCTTTCCTCTCTTAGCATAGGTGATAAAAAGATAAAATACATAAAAATCATATACCTCAGACTTACTTAACCATACAACCGTGACAATACAAGTAAGTCTGGGAAGATAACGATTGATTAACCTTAAGTGTTCCATAAGGCATATAAGCACTTAGTCCTTGGAGTTCGACCGGATCACGCGTGAGATGCTTGTATTCGTATGGTTAAGTGTAGGGGTACCTCGCCACTCATCACTAAGTATGTAGAATAAGGAAACCTAAGAAGACAACACACATTCAAACTTTAAACAAAACATTCTAAAGTTAAGTGATCAACAATACAAAACTAAGAAGAATACGAACCCAATAAAGTTAAAACTAAATAAAACTAACAAATAAAAAGTAACTAGTTGCTTTCAAAATGTGAAACGCAATGGATTAGCATTGAACTCAAGAGTTTCTTCCTTGTAAAGAATGGTGTTACTGCTCAACTATTAGGAACAATTTAAAAATTTTGCAATACATTTATTATTTAATAATTTGAAAAGAAATGGTTTCGTGATTGCCCAAGCAACCCCAAAAATACTAATAGAAGCTAATAGCTTCCCCAAATTGAGCACCCAAAACAAAAAGAAATTAACAATGTACCATCATTAGAAGCTTGCTTGCTTGTAGCTATAATTGAGAATTACTATCTTTTAGAATTTTATGTTTGACTCTTGGAGAGAGATTATAGTTATGCTCTTGCTACTAGAAAAGAATTGCCAACATGATACATTAGAAGAATTATAGAGGGACATATCTAGACATTAACTATGATTAGATATGATTTGAAATGCCTTACACAAAAATAATATGTAAGCGATGGATGGTATAAGGTTAGACTTTGTTAAGGTAAATAATTTTGTTGTAATGATGTAATGTGAGGAAGACAAAATTTTTGATGAAGTATATATATTCATAGTGAAAGTTAGGAAGGATAGCTTTGTCCCAAATATAATGCATATATCATGCTTATAAAATAGGGGTGTGGTCCATGCTAGCCTTCTTGTCATTTCAACTTTATTAGATGTCTCCAAGTCTAAGGGGATGAATTATCGACAGAGATAAGATAGTGTGTATGTATTAGGATGTAAGGAAGCAAGATTTTTTAGTGCAAAAATGTCAAGGCTTAGAGGTGTTGTGGAGTAGGGCCTTCAAGCATCATGAGAAGCTTAGACTTATAGGAGTGAAGGTCTAAAAATGCAATTTCTTGAATAGGGTTTCATTAATTTCATGATAATAGATTTCTAGATAGAATAACAAGGACATAATTACTAGGAGTCTCGATCTCTTTGTTATTACACTAGGGTGTTTCACTTGAAGGAAAACTAAAACCCTTCAGGTATGAAAATTTTAAGGCTCCTTTCCTTCTTTTTGAAATGCTCTATTGAGTACCTTTAAAGTTTGGCCAACTTTTCCAATCAAGGATGGTCCTTCCCTCATCTATCTAGGTAATATAATTCAATTCAAAGTAAATGATGTTTTCTACCAAGATCTAGAGACCTATTTACAAAACTATGTACTAGGGATGTTTGTTTCAATAATCCCTAAGCCTCATTTGAAGAAAATGAGAGAATGGATAATACTTAGATGAAAAGTATTAAATGGATAATACTTAGATGAAAATTATTAATAGTGAGAATTATATTGTGATGCATGATGGGCTACTAAGGTTTAATTTCCAAACCAAGAAAGATAAAGACTAGATATTGGTAAGTAGCCTTGGTTCCTTAGAACCAAGGGACTTGTATTAACATATAAGAGTCTAGAAGCATCATTTGATGCAATATTATTTGAAAACAAATCTCAATATAGACCCCAAATCCCAATTTCCATATGAAATTATAAGAGGTTCCTCTCCTAGAATTGGTCACACAAGGTTCTAAAAAGTTCATTAAGCTATACATACTTATAGTTAACATGTTATGGATTTCCTTAGATTAGTTTAAAAAGACATGCAAGATTAATCATGTTTAATTTAGCAACAAATGAAGGCTGCTAACTTTATTGATCCAATATAAGAACCTTCCAACCAAATGGTCCAGCTATGATAATATTAGACTTCAGAATGAAGCTTATAGTAGTAGCTCACATGGTAGAAAATTAAGATACTAAATTTATGATTATCAAGCTTAGCTTCAAGAATGACCACAAAAATAAAGGCTACACAATAGATAGACTTAGTAGAATAAATAATCATAGTCCAATGCAATATGCTAGTTTTTTTATAACCATTGCACAAAAAAATTATGTACTAGGCCAAGAAATATCACATGCAAACACATGTTAATAAAAATAGAAATACCTAGTACATCAAAGAATAAAATCGCTCTAGCTAGGCCATCACAAGTAATGATTTTCCCTACTAGGTCTCAAATGTTGATGCATAAGTGTTGATGATTGTAAGACATATGACCATGCATATATACTATGATCATCAATAATAACAATAAAATACTTTCCTTCACTAATTGAAGTTATGGCCATTGGCCCAACCACATCCATGTATAAGAGCTTAGGGACCTTTGCCTTCTTCTCCATTTGGGTAACATGAGGAAATGCATGTTGTCTACCTTTCAAACAACTTTTACATATCTCTTAAGGAAAATTAAAGAATTTCATCCCTATAGTAGCATCATTTTCATTAATTTTTTCAAATTTTTGTATGAGGAATGACCAAGCCTCTAATGTCATAATCTAGTAACATTAAGCTTTGATGAACATGAATCACTTTGATTAGTGTAAGTAAACCCCAACTAATAAGTATAATTTTAAAATTTAGTTAACCTTGTAATAATTCTTTTAGAATCAAAGATTGTGCATGCATTAGCTTCAAATGGGACATTATTTTTGCTTTTCATGAATTGTCCTATTGAAAGTAATGAATTTGATAATGGGGAAATATAAAAGACATAATGTACATGTACTTGACTTCTATCTTTAAGTGTTATTAAAACTTTTCCAATATCTTTAATTTTAAGATATGATTCATCTCCTACATTTCTATTTTCCAAATTATGACTAGGATGGTTGATGAGCGGTGAGGTATTCCTATGCTCAACCATAAGAATATGAGTGTCCATGCATGATCCAGTTGAATTCCAAGGACTAGTGAACATAGTCTTGGCTTGGTCTTCTGGGGCTATTTTTATTTGGTTGTACCCACTGTACCCATCTAGAAAACTATAGTAGCGATGCTCTGCAATGGTGTCTAAGACTTGGTCGACGAATGGTAACAGAAAGTGGTCCTTGAATGTTGCCATGTTTAGTAGCCTAAAATCTATGCACACCCTCCATTTGCCTTCCTTTTTTGGCACTATAACTAAGGGGCTAACCCATTCTCTATCAACAATGGGGTAGATGAACCCAGCTTTTAGAAGCTGTTCAATTTCTTCCTTAACTACTTGCTTTAGCTTCGGGATCAATCGCCTCTGCGATTGTCTTTGAGGCTTCATGGAGGGGTCCGTGTAAATTCTATGTTGGCATATCCAAGGATCTATTCCAATTAATTCAGGATATTACCAAGCAAAGGCTTTAAACCATTTATTTATCACTTTTAGCAATCTTTCGTTTTGTTGAGGAGCAAGCTTCGCATTAATAATTACCGATTTTCCATTTTTAAGAAATGTGTATTCCGTAATGGTGGGCAATGGTTTTAGCTCAAGGGGCTCTTGCTTAAACTTATTGGGGATTTCCAAGTNCCGGTGGGCAATGGTTTTAGCTCAAGGGGCTCTTGCTTAAACTTATTGGGGATTTCCAAGTTCCCCTAGTTGATATTTTTAAGGTCAAGACTTGGAAGTTGGTGATGGACTTGCTCTAATGTGTCTATGCTATCAATGTAAGCGACCCTCAATTGGTTCCATGCATATAGTTGAACTGCTCTCTTGATCAGTTGTCAATCATTGGGTGCCTTCTTGTCTTATGGCTGCTACATATAGGCATCTTTGTATATTAGTTACTTGTCCACACTGATTGCATGTAGGCAATGTTAAACATTGCATGAACCATGACTTCTGCACGCAATTACACCCCAAGTCACTGTATGTGATGCATGGAACTTTCTTCTTCTCAATCTTTCCAAAAATATTTTCCTTTGATATTTCCAAGGAAAGATCACAGATTCCTAGGCACGTGTCAACTTTTCTTAGCCATGCTCTTCCCATTATGATTAAGAAGTCCCCCTTATCATTATTCACTTGAATCACTAGGAAGTCAGCTAGATACAACCACCCAAAAATAGTGGTGACAATGTCCTTCACTAGCCCTAATGGGATAGTGATGGACTGATTAGCCAACTCTAAATGAATGTTACTCTTTTTTAGTGGAGGCAAGTTCCAGGCTTTGTACATTTCTTGAGAGATTAGGTTGACATCAGAACTTGAATCCAAAAGAGCCTTGCACGGTTCATTTCTAGTGATTTGTAGATATATCAAAGGACTCCCAAGATTAGAGAATTTCCTAGGAAGATGGCCAACTTTTATCCAATTGGTGATGACATGAGTTAACATGACCGTATGCATTGAGTGCGGTTTTTGGATTGAAGGGAGCTCTAAAGCTTCAAGTGATAGTGAGGCAGTTGAAGAATCAGTCACTCATGGTTGCAAGGGCATACCTAAACTGTTGGTTCTAAAGAAAGGTATTTTCTTCATGCATTTGTTAGAACCAATAGTAGGTTGAGAGTTAAAAGCCCTTGTGGCATTATGTTGTTGCGGTTGGGTAGGGAGTTCACCTTGCATAGCTCAATTAGGTGGTAATGGAGTTAAGGATGGAAGAGGTGTAGCCGGATGAGAAGGATGGTATGTTTGTGGAACATCACCCCTAAGAGAAGGAGTCCTATAATACTCACAAGCTTGGTAGTGAGGTTGAGGAGTAACGTGACTAGTAGAGTTACGTGGAGAGATTGGCTACTGCATGTAATATTCATATGGGTTAGGTTACTGATAAGGAGATTGTTGCCTTGGTGGTGGCATTCCCCATGATTGTGGGTACTGCCATTGTTGATATTGCTTGATCTATTGTGGTGGAGTTCCACTTGGATAATACGTTAAGGGTTGGTGGAACTGTCTTGAGTTACCTTGAGGATAAGGTAACCTTTGGGGTGTTTGCCTTTTGTTTAATTGTGGGTTGAGTGCATACACCCAAAACTCCTGTTGATGTGAGATTATAGGGCAACATCCCTTAGGATGGTCATATTGGCATATCTCGCATCCACTATCATTGTCTGTATCTAAATTCACAACCTCCTCAATGATGGCAACTTTGCCCTTACCCTTGTTATGTGCATATTCAGTTTTTTTTTTTTTTTTATTTTCGCTATCACTACCTTGCTCTTTAAACTCCTCTACTATTTTAAGAATGGTTTGAAATCTATCATCTAGGGAATCCCCCATTTGGTCTACCTTTTCCAATACTTTCGATGCTAATTTTTGGATAGGCAGGGTTTTCCTATTCACCATCTCTTCGAGTGGTGACTCTTCTTCATCCTCATTGAATCTTACTCCCCTCTTTCAGAGGGAAGGATCTCTATTATATTCCTCCACACTCTCTCTTTTCCTTAGCTCACCTTCTTCTTTAGCAACTTGCTCCAATAATCTTTGAACTTGATGGCTCCTAAGATCAGATATCCTCACTTGGGCATATGTCCCAAGGGTTTTTCGTGTTTCATGCCTAAGCCCATCTACAAGATGGCGTAGTTGATCCCTCTACGAATAACCATGGCCAGGACAATGATGTAACAGTGCATAATAGTGGCCCATGGTAGCATCCAAGGGTTCATGGACTCCTTGTTTCCAGCCTTAGATTTTCTTTTGCAAGTTAGACACTTGGGAGTATGTTTGGTACTTATCATTGAAAAATTCTAACATGGTACTCCACCTACAAATGGATTCTGGTTCTAAGGACTGGTACCAGCTCTCCACTTCTTTGACTAGTGTCCATGGGAACAAATTAAGTTTTTTCTATTCACTTTCTATGTTTTGTAAGGCACATGCATCATGAAATGCTTGTAGATGATTTTGAGGATCAACATTGTACCCCCCTTCAAATCATGGGATGTTGTTCATGTATAATCTCTTGATCCTGCTATCTTTTTGATGCCTTGTTGGGATTCTAACAATCTCAATTATGTCTAGCATACTTCGAGTAGTAAGTAGGGGTTCATCATGATCATCCTGTCTGTGGCGTCTATGATGCCTATGTTGTTCCCTACTCTCCCTTCTTTCATGGTGTGTTTCTCTAGAGTGCCCTTGTCCCCTTTCTTAACTATTTTATCTACGACTCCCTTTTTGCCTACCCTTATCCTCATGGTCTTTTTCCTTGTGACTGTGTCTAGATCCTAGAGGAGAGGGTGAAGGAGACGATGAAGGTGAAGAAGAAGAAGGACTATCACCATGTCGGTGCTTGCTTCCTTCTCTTCGATGGTCACAGCCCTGATCGTGGTTACGATCAGAATGTCCATCTTTGTCATGTGTTCGTGTTCCTTTTTTAGATCCTTTGTGTCTGTTGGTACCAGAATCCAAGTTATGGATAGTTGAGTAAAGATTCTGATACACAACCCCTTGAACAAAGTCAATGGAAGGAACATCATTAGGTGGGCAACTACTTGAGGCAAGTTCACCACCCTCATTTTTGCTTAGGACATGTGGGACGTTTTGTGAAAAATTTCCCTTCATGGATTCATGACATCTCTCCTGTTGTAAGTCCCTTTAACATTGTGCCTTCGGGGGTTGATACTCTCTCAAGTCATGATCATGCACAACGTACTTTGCTTGTAAGTGTTGCATGCCAATTTGTGTGAGATCATGAAGAAGCATGCTTGGGATTGAAAAATCAAGAGGTAACACTATGTTACCTTCTAAATCTCACCAACATAGTTGTTCATCTTAGTGAAGGATAAAGGTAAAGTTTGGTATATACTTGTCACGATGAACATATACCACGCAAAACTATTGAGGGACTGGCAGATTATCATGTGTACTATGCCTAAGATTATTCCTTGTATCAGACCTACGTAGTGAAACACTTTCGTACGAAGAAGGAGACATGATTTTCTATTCAGTGTGCAATGTATTATTATTTATTATTTATCTTTAACCAACCCCAAGGGCTCATTCCAATGATGTGAAAGATTTTCTATGTTCTGGTTAGCACACAAACAACAAAGTCCCCGGCAATGGCGCCAATGATGAGCGGTGAGGTATCCCTACGCTCAACCATACAAATACAAGCATCCACACATGATCTGGTCGAATTCCAAGGACTAACTGCTTATGTGCCTTTGTGGAACAAGAATGGGTTGATCAATTTTTTTCCTCCCAAGCTTACTTGTATGTCACAATTGTATGGTTAAGTAAACTTGAGGCATATGATTTTTATACTTTTTTGTGTTTTCATGTCCTGCTACTAATAAGGGAGGAGAGAGATAACTAAGTAACTAATTTAATTTAACTACGTATTAACTAAGCTCTAACTGATCCTAACACCAATATCGGTTCTCACTTGCCGTACACATCCTGAACTAGTGCAACACTATTGGGATTACCAAACACTAATCGTTACTAGGTTACCAAGTGTTACATGCATGCTCGAAGTGATCGTATTGTGTGTGCTTACTTAGAAGAGTTGTAGGGTGAGAGAGAATCATTAATTAACTAAGGAAAGCATTAAGTAACAGTAATTAACATTAATTAATCTATTCTAAATGCTACATGATTTATCACAAAGTTCATCTTTATTACCATACACAAGGTGTACTCAGGTACACAATGCTTGAATAAAGATCCATTCACTTTATGACTCCTATTGTGGGCACACAGAAATAATTCTAACTCTGAGAGGGAGAAAAGGCAAGAGTTTGGGTAAGGGACTAAGACTAACTATGCAAACCAAGTGTACCTACCTCTTATTTTTAGGTAATGAGGTAGGCCATGATATGACATATATGATATCGCATGGAAGGCCACGATATCGTGGACGCGATATCATGGCTCATCAATGGTAGTCAACAAAAATTTTCCTATATAGAGTCATGCAGTTGAAGCAACTACTATTTATAATCCATGCATTTGAACTAATCCCTTTGAACATATGAAAGGTAAAAAAGTTAACATTATCTTGCCTATCAATTACTTGTTTATCCTTGTCATGAGGTATTGCTTTATTATTTTCATATTAGCCTTGCTTAGAGTTCTCTTGCATCGGTAATGTTTATAGCCTAATTTTCTACCTACACCTATTTTTTAAGGATCTTTCTTATAGTAGATCTTGCACCATGAAACTAATGTAGATGGTGCATCTTTACCTTGCCTTGAGTTGTAGTGGACCCTACCTCCTTTTCAATGATCTCTTCCTCTAGAAGTTTATCTTTCTCTTGAAAAATTAGCTCTAAAATTTTCTATGCTTTAATTTTTATAGGGGCTATCTTCTCTTTCAAACTTTGACTTATTTTTACCTCTTCTTCTATTTAATCTACCATGTCTTGAATTACTTAAGGGAACATAGACATTATCACTTGCATTTGACAACTTCAATTCTTCAAGTGCTCTTAATAAAGAAACTAATTCATCAATAGTATGTACATCAAGGTGTTTTGTTTGAATGACTATAATCATAGTGTTGGTAAATTTATGATTATTTTATAACACTTAGATGATTTTATTATTATTTTCATTCTATACTCACATTGGTATTCCTTTAGATTTCTCCAAATGATAAACACTCTTTTAAGAACATGCTTTAATGGCTTACCTCTTATGATGAATAATTAATAAGTGGGTTACAACATTGTACCTATAATATTATATTAATTATATCATAGATCCAATGTTTCTAGGGCTAGTGTTGTCTATAAATATTATCCAACAATTGTATTCAATGCATCTTTTTTATCACACCTTAGCAAAACTCTTGTAGTCTCATTTCATGAATTTAGAGATAGTTAGTGAGTGCTTATTGTGTGGTCTAAAGCAATTGCACATAATTTTTATTCGAGTGAAATGTACTTGGACACATTTCATGGTTTGAAATAAAGATTAAGATCATTTCCAATCATTATAGCACTTCACTTAGCTTAGAATTTATCTTTTAATGTAATTTACATTCTAATTCACTTAGCATAATGTTAAAATTCCACTACATAATAGAATTTGGTGGAATAAGTATAACTAATCTCAAGTGTAACATATAATCATAAAATAACCTAGTAGTGATATCACTTAGTATACCCAGTAGTGTGTTTCTTGGTAATCCTAGTGATAGTTATATTAGCTTAATACATGTATGAAAGATTGAAAATAAGTACTTATCACCATTATGATAGTTTAAGACTTATTTCCATTATTTTCTAAATTTAATATCCAATTTCTACATGTTAATTTAGTTTTCTCATGTTGAACAATATCACATCATATGCTTCACTTTGAGTTAAACTATATGCATTAACTACAACTAACTCAAGTGGAGAGGAAATGATCAACAACTAATATATTGACTATCAAGAAGTCACATTAGTCCATAATCAAATTGCATGTAATGGTTTGATTTGCATGGTTGAGCATAGGGAACTCTCATTGCTCATCATTAACACTATTACTAGAGATGATATTAAAATTCTAGATTAGTTAATATTGTACAAGTTTGTTGTGTAAGATTTTAATAATTTAACTTTCAAGAAATTCAGTATTTTAAAAGACACACATATACAAATAATTAGTTAAATATGCCTTCTTCACACATGAATGATTCCCCACTTGCTAACAACACTAGTGAGGGTAATGATAATACTTGAAATGGACTAATGCAAACAATAGTCTCTTATGTTCATTCAAATTCTTATTATCATGACTTCAATTTATTAATTAACTTTATCTATGCTTTACATTGCTCTTTTAAGATATGGTATTATTCATAGCTATGAATGCTATTGGGTTACAAAGAATATACCTAGATCATATTAGCCAATGAAAGTTCAAGCTAAGTGAGATGCTATCATGAAGTCTAGGCATGAATATGATAAGGATAAGAATGAACTTCACTTGATATAAACACATAAAAAATAATGATATAGAATATTAAATGGGAAGATCTAGCTATCACTGATCTACCTCTTAGCCTTCTATCTTTCACATTAAATATCCTACATATAAAATATTGTGTTTATCTTTGGCATATAATCCTAGAGAAGATGGGAAGGATCCCAAGACAATGATGCACTCAAGAGCTAAGATCCCTAGTAGATCCAAATTAGAGGAACTACAGAATTGCAAAAGGAGGAAAATTTGACATCATTCTTCTACCTCATCATCCCCTTTTTCACCCTCACTGATAATTTCTAATGATAAAGAATGTAAATTGGAAATAGAACTTCATCAGGGGATTGTGAAAGACAACCTAGTAGGAATGGTAGAAGATGCTAATATAGGAAATATGGAAGAGATAGAGATGATGCTGAAGATGAAAATAGAGTATAAGAATGAATGCATAGGAGAAGGCATGATGAAGAACATAAAAGAAATTATCATCACAATAGAAATTATAAAGATCCCAATGATTATGATGAACCTTTATTGGTCACTAGAAGCATCATCAACATTTAGTAGGTTGTTTACATTCCAACCAAGCATCAAAGGGATAATTGTATCAAACAACTAGATATGAATAAAATTCTAAAATTTGAGGAAGGTTACAATGTGGATCCACATTATCACTTGCAATACTTACATGATGCATGTACATTGCGTAGCATTGAGAATGATTGATAGAAGAATAAGTTGTTTTTAAGGACACTAATCAAAGAAGTTGGGAGCTAGTATAGATCTTTAAAGCCAGAATCCATTTGCAGACGTAGTACCATGTTGAAACTTTTCAATGATAAGTACCAAACATAGTCAAGACAATTCAATATTAGGATGTAGATCTAAGGATGGAGACAAGGGATTCATGAATTCCTTGATGTATCCATGAGTAGATATTATGCACTTTTATACAAATGCCTAATGAATGACTTCTCTCAATTAGAAAAACTTAGACATATCATCTATGGGTTACGAAACAAAACAAGAGAGGCTCTTTGGGTTTATACCCAAGGAATACTATTAGAGATGAGAATTCATCAAATTTGGAGGTTTATTGATCAATTGACAAAAGATGAAGGAGAATTAAAGAATAGATAGTTTAAAGAGAAATATAACTAGAACTCATCTCTTCGAATGAAGGATGTTTGTTCATGTGAGATAAGAGAAGATAAAGATCCCATGGAAAAAGTGATTAAAAAAACTTTGTCAATCCAAAAATTTATTTTTGATATTGTAGTAAAGGCTAAGACAATGAGGGACCTTGTAAATGAAAAATTTGTAATTGTATTAAATATAGTAGAAGAAAAGGTAGAGCAAGAACTTACAAAGGAAAAGAAGAAGAAGAAGAAAAAACTAGAGAAAGATATGTATAAGAACAAGGGAAAAGTAACTATTGTAGAAGAGGTTGCTGATTTAGATTTGGACAATGATGATAGTTACAATTTACACCAATATGAACATCATGCTCTTAATCTTAAGTTTGTTAAGAAGTAAGTGCCTAGGAGATTGTCTTATTAGCAAGGCAATTATATATAGTTGTACCAACAATAATCATACTATCCAAATAGGGCTTATCTTCAACCTCAAGAACAATATCACGCGTAGTGACAAAACCAATAGTCATGAGGAATGCCATAACCAATGTAACAATATCCCTATAGGTAACTAAGTTCTTATAGTTACTATATTCAATAACTTGTTTCTTTATGGAGTGATTCTACTCATGCATCCTATCACTATTATCTACTAGAACATCATAGATCTACAACTCCACCAATTGAGTAACCTTTTTCTACTTCAACTATTTCAACAGACTTAGTAGTCACACATTGCTTCCTCTAATACTAGCATTGCCAATGTAAGGAGATGTGCCAACTTAACCACACACAAAAATTGCTACAACAACTATGAGCACATAAATGAATGGCACAACTACTAATTTTAAATGCACATGTAGGAAATGCACTTTCTTCAAGATAAGTCCTATGCTTATAGAAAGAGTTGGAAAAGCTACCAATTTATCCAAACCGATCCAAGAAACTATGGATGTGTCTCTAGCCCTAGTTTCCATGCTTCCAAGTTATTCAAGTGGGCTTTTGCTTCCTTCAAATCAAAATAGGAATATTAGAATTGTCATGGTTACTCAATCCTTAAGTAATTGGATTAAGGTATGTCCCCTTCCTAGGAAGAGAATAGATCTAGGGAGTCCTTTGATTTATTTGTGAATAGCAAAAAATTCACCATGCAAGGCTTTTCTATGTTGAGGTTCTAGAGTATGTATTATTTCATAAAATATGCATAAGGCTTGGAACCTACCACTACTAGGAAAATGTAATATCCTATTAGAGCTTGATAAGTAATCCATCACAATGACATTTTGGAAGCTAGAAGATGTTGTTATCACCATTAGTGGATGGTCATATCCTACTGATTTCTTGGTTATCCATGTAGGACAAAGCACAGGAGAATTTCTAATTAGTATAAGGAGAGCATGGCTTAGCATAATTAATGTTATGTTGGAGATCATAGGATTGACCTTGAAAATTTTTAAGAAAGATGAACATATATTCATACAAAAACAAAGAGTTTCATGCATCACATACAATGATATAATGTGAAACTCTGTGTAGAAAGTTTGGACTATTAAGCAAAGAGATATTATAACATGCAACTTATGTACTAAAACAATGTGTGTGTGTAGAGATGTTTTTATGTAGCAAACATGAAAGAGAGGGGTACCCAATGGTTGATAATAAAAAATAATGCAAGTCTAATATGTACATGGAACTAATAAGAAAACTCACAAACACCTATTTGGATAGACTAGATAAAATGAAACAAGTTAGAAGACAACATTCCAAAGTAGGACATCAATAAGAAGAATATATAGAGTGGGGAAAGATAAAGATTCCAAATAAGATAGAACCTAAGCCCATTAACTTAAAAAATTACTAATTCTCTTGAATTTTTATTTTAAAATACTGGTAAATTAGTAATTATTAACACCAACATTAATAAGGAGAAAAAATAGAAGTTTATAGAGCTTATTAATAAATAGCCAACAATCTTTGCTTGGTCATATGATAAAATTACAAGAATTGATTCTTGTAAATGCCAGCATCATGTCTACATAAATTAGATATAAAATTGCATTGTCAACCACAAGAAAGATTGAATTTATAGGAAGTTGATGGGACACGATATACGAGATATCGCAGCCGTTGCGATATTGCGGTTTGCCGTCATATCTATAAATAAGAGGCGGCTCTCCCTTGTTTTCTCATCTAGATCTAGACCCCTAGGAAAAATCTGGTAGTTTTACCTTTCCAAAGATAGAATATTTTCCATGTGCCCGCAATAGGAGCTCCAAAGTGAACGTATCTTTATTCGAGCAAATATTATACCTGAACACATGTTTGTATATGGAAATAAAGAAGAACTTCTTGGATAAACCTTGCAGTGCATGGAATAGGCTAATTAGGATTTTATTTATTGTTATTTACTATTTATCATTTACATGCTTTATTAGGAATTAAATCTCTCTCAACCCTTCTCTCCTAGTTAAGTGCCTTAGTACGACCGCTTCAAGCACGTGCGTTACGCATAGTGATCCCAGCAATGACTAGCGTTTGGTAACCATGGTTGCATTAGTTCAAGGTGTGAACGGTAAGTGGGAACAGATGCTGATGCTAGGTTAATTTAGACTTAGTTAGTTAGTTAAAGTTATTAATTAGTCTCTTCAACCCTTCACCTCACTAGCATAGGAGATAAAATCGAAAAGACATAAAAATCATATACCTCAGACTTACTTAACCGTACACCGTGACAAATACAAGTAAGTCTGGGAAGACAACGAATAATTAACCTTAAGTGTTCCATGAGGCATGTAGGCACTTAGTCTACGTAGTTTGACTGGATCACGCATGTTATGCTTGTATTCGTATGGTTGAGTGTAGGGGTACCTCACCACTCATCATTGGCGATTTTGCTGGGGACTAAGTGTTTGTGCGCTAAGTAGAACATAGGAGATCACTCACATCATTGAGAGCTTAAATGAACCCTTAGGGTTAATTAAACGAAAAATTACATAACGATTAAATAGCACACCAATAAGACACAATGTCTTCTTCTTCTTCTCACAAGAGCATTAGACCACCTAGGGATCATACAAGAAACAGTCGGCAATCTAAACACATAACCAAAATCCACTAGTTCCTCAACAATATAGGGTGGTATATACTCATCCCGATGAGTACATACCAGATTTTACCTTTATCCTCCATCAAGATGAACAGCTGTGATGGAGAGACTTGCAAGGTAACATCGTGTTACCTCCAGATTGGTTAGTCCCAAACATGCTCCTCCATGCTCTTGCACAGATCGACATGACACAGCTCTATGCTGAATACATTATAGGTGACTTTGACACAAGGGATTACCATCCCACATCCACACAATGTATAAGGGACTCAAGGCATGAGAGCCAACATACACTGTTGAAGGGCAAAGAGGTCCCGCACGTCCTAAGTGAAATTGGAGATGGTGAACCACTTATAATGGGTTCTCTATCAAAAGATGTTCTTCCTTCTAATGATAGTGAGGAGGTAGGGTATTAGAACCTACGCTCCATGATACACAACCCTGGTTCTGATCCCCGTGAACACCAGCTGTTTACTAATGGAACAACAACACATGACAAGGACAAGCACTTAGATCATCATCATGATCGGGGCTGAAGCCATAGAAGAGAAGGTAGAAAACATCGTGATGGTGATGATTCTCCTTCTTCTTCCCCTTCTTCACATCATTCACCTTCTCCTTCCACATCTAGGTGTAGCCATCAAGAGCATAACGGTGAGGATAGAGGTAGATAAAATGAGAGACCTCAACAAGAGAGTCGAGAGAGAGGACAAGGGCATGAACGAAGGGAAAGTAGGGAACAATGTAGACATCATAGACGTCATGAAAGAGATGATCATGATGAACCCGTACTTTCCACCCGAAGCATGCTAAATATAACAAAGGTAGTAAGAATACCAACAAGGTAATTAAAAGATAGTAAGATCAAGCACTTAGACATGAATAATATCCCACACTTCGAAGGGGGATACAACGCTAATCTACAACATCATTTGCAGGCATTCCGCAATGCCTGCACCTTGCAGAACATAGAGAACGAGTGGCAAAAACTAAAGTTATTTTCCAGGACACTCATAAAGGAAGCAGAGAGTTGGTACCGGTCCTTAGAACTGGAAACCATTATGAGGTGGAGTACGATGTTAGAGTTATTCAACAACAAGTATCAAACGTACTCCAGAGTGTCTAACTTGTGTAAGCAGATCCAAGGATGGAAGCAAGGTACTCATGAACCCTTGGATGCTGCCATGGGCTGATACTATGCATTGTTACATCATTGGCCAGGCCATGGTTACGCACAACGAGACCAACTTCGCCACATTGTAGATGGGCTAAGATATAAGACTAGGAGAACCCTTAGGACTTATGCCTAAGGGAGACTATCAGAACTTAGAGCCCATGAGATTCATTGCTTGTTGGAGCAAGTAGCCAAACAAGAAGGGGAGCTATGAAAAAGAGAGAGCATAGAAGAATATAATCATGATCCCTCTCTTTGAAAGAAGGGAGTGAGATTTTGTGATGAAGAGGATGAGTCACCACTCAAAGAGTTGGTGAACAGGAAAACCTTGCTGCTTCAGAAGCTAACAACAGAAGTGGTAGCTAAGGTAGATGAAGTATGGAGCTCCTTAGACAGTAAAATTGAAACTATCCTAAATATTGTAGAGGAGTCTAAGGAGGAATGAAGTAGTAACAAGGACAAGAAAAAGTAGAGAGATTCAGGCCCTGCACGTGACAAGGGTAAGAGGAAAATAACTATCTTTGATGAGGTTGTGGACTCAGACACAGACAATGACGGTGGATGTGAGATTTGCCAATATGACCATCCTAAGGGATGTTGTCCAATCATCTCACATCTACAAGAGTCTGGGGTGTATGCACTTAACCCAAGACTCAACAGATAATAGACACCTCAAAGGTTACCTTATTCTCAAGGTAACCCAAGGTAGTTCCACCAAATGTTGATGTACTATCCAAGTGGAACTCCCCCACAACCCATCGGACAACATCAATAGTGGCAATACCCACAGTCATGGGAGATGCCACCACTGAAACAACAGTACCCTTACCAGTAACCAGACCCATATGGATACTACGTGCAACAGCCGATTTTTCCAAGTGACTCCATGGGTCACACAACTCTCCAACGTCACTACCAAGTTCAGGAGTACTTTAGAAGGACTCCTTCTCCTCTAGGAGACGCTCCATACCCATACCATCCTCCTAATCCATCTGCACCTCTTCCACCAGTAGTTCCCATAAGACCTCTTACTCCAAAAATGCAAGGGAAACTCCCCACTCAACCGCAGCAACGTAACGCTACGAGAGCCGTAAACATTCAACCTGCTACTGGTTCTGACACCCACAAAAATAGAAGACCTTTCTTCAGAACCAAAAGCCTAGAAAAGCTCTCACAACAACAAGCGGTTCATTCTGTGATCACTCCTCCAACATACAAGGCTTTAGAGCTCCCTTTAAACCAATATCAGAGCTCAAGGCATATAGTTATGTTAACACATACTGTAATCGACTGGATCAAGGTAGGCCATCTTCTTAGGAAACTATCTGACCCTGGAAGTCCCTTAATCTACCTCCAAGTCATTGAGAATGAACCACATAAGGCTCTTCTTGACTCAGGTTCTGGAGTCAACCTAATTTCATGAGAGATGTATCAAGCCTAGAACCTGCCCAAACTTAAGAAGAGCAACATTCAACTAGAGCTGGCAAACTAGTCCATCATCATTCCCTTGAGATTGGTGGAGGATATTGTTACCATCGTGTGTGGTTGGTCCTACCCAGCTGACTTCCTAAAGATAGAGGTTAACAACAATGAAGGGGACTTCCCAATTATAATGGGAAGGGCATGGCTAAGCACAATAGACGCATGCCTAGGGATTCACGATCTTTTCTTGGAGATATCTAAGGTAAATATTTATGGAAAGATTGAGAAGAAGAAAGTTTCATGCATCACATACAGTGATTCATTGGGTGATGACATGGAGGAATGCTCGGCATCTCCTCCATGAAAAAGGTGTGCCTTTGATACTGTGAGACAAAGATGTCTGTATGTAGCAACCACACAACCAGTAGTAGATACCCCGTGGTTGATAGCTATTCGTAAGAGAAACTAACAAACATGCATGGAATGAACTAGGGAAGTAACCCATGCCAACAACGAAGGCATAGATACCTTGAAATAAGAGCGTCGCCAACCTCCACCCCTTAATGTAAGAACATCAATTGGGAGAAGTTGGGCACTTCTATGAAATTCAAACAAATGTTCATTATTTTGGATCTCTCCCTTGTAATTCAGTCATGGGGGAGATGGCCACCTATGCTAATCATTTGGGACCCTTAGTTCTTTTTAAGTTTTTTTTTACACATTTTTTTTACACATTTATGTTTTACAAATTTCTTTAACTTTTCTTATTTTTGTTTTTCAACATCGTTATACTTTTCCATGTTTTGTGTGTGTGTTACCCATCTTGTAAGTTTGTCACCCAATAAGTGTTCTTCATGATGGTATGAACTGTGTTTCTATTGATTGCTAATGTTTGTTTTTTACCTTTAAGCCGTGATGTTGATACTAAGGTATGGTTCTTTTGATATGACAGGCAATGAATCCACTTCATCCATTCATCCACCAAGTTCTATGGTCTCTCTCGGCTTGGAAATGTACTGTCCCTTTCTAATAAGAACTATAACGAATTGGTGACTGGGCACTTCTCAAACTAAGGAAGGACTCAAGGATTGAAAAGGGTGTGACTTCAAGGGAACTTGATGCATTTTTGTTGGCCATTCTCTTGGGTGCTTGGATGT
Organism: Gnetum montanum; assembly: GCA_015680685.1. Classification (NCBI taxonomy): domain Eukaryota; kingdom Viridiplantae; phylum Streptophyta; class Gnetopsida; order Gnetales; family Gnetaceae; genus Gnetum; species Gnetum montanum. Next base: position 508,636 of record MNCI01035354.1, read on the forward strand.
TTTCTTCTTGAGTTTTCTTGCTATTTTGACGTCACCCAATCATCAGGAAGCTGAGCAATAAAAATAACAAAGTCTTTGCATGGTGTGGTTCTCACGTATAAACACATAAAAAAACACAAAAAAGAAAAGAAAAGTGAGAATTCAAAGCACACCCCTTAGACAAAATAATCTCTTGGGCTACAAGCACTGGTTATGGAACAAAAATAAAAATGTTCCCACTAACTAAGGCCCTTCTAGCTTCTCGTTCTCTCCTCCTTGTTTTGTTGGAATGGTAGTGGATCTTGGGTGGAGACATTCTTATTACTTCCAGAGGATGGATTGGCTGAATGCATTAATGCGAAAGTCACTGGAAGTGGTTTGTTTGAGGCCAGACTTGGAATTGGATCTGCTAAGTCACATTAATCATGAAATACATAAGGGGCTGTACACCACCTTGTTCTTGGGATTCCATTCCATTCTCTTCTCTCTATCCTCCTCTCCATTGTCCACCTCATTGCTGGTTGTATCATTAGTGTATATTTTGGTTGATGCATTGTTTTCTTTTTGGTAAATTTTTGTGATTAAGACTTTAACTCTTGTTCCAAATGACATTCCCAGAGCCTACGAACTCTTTGAATGTGGGTTTGTCTGGGCATTACGGGCATGAGCCTGCTTTGGGGAGGACCCACTAACATTCCTATTTGGTGCACCAGTTAAATTCTTTTCCCTAACATTTTTGCAATCTAATTTATTTTGTTCATTTCTATCTTTACATCCCTTTCATCGATGTCATAGTTTTCTCTTTTTCTCCATCTTTCTTGATTCTTATTCTTTCTCCATTCTATCGCTATTGGAGGTTTGCTATTAGTCATGGGGGTACAGGGCCCAATTTTTTCGATTTTCTTCTAACCCCTACACTTTCGGTAGTAATCAATATTATATTTCCAAACCCATATTAGCCATACCACAACTCAGCCAATGGATCTTTCACCGAAGCAAGGTATCAAGTGCATTATGATTCATTTACCCTTGCTAATATAAGACTGTGTTGTGTGTGTAGATGGTAATTATACCACAATGCATTGGATCTGGAGGGAACACTTAGAATGGACCGGTCCTGAAGTAGTTATGAAAGGAGCAAGATCATGGAGTGCTTATGGATGGACAACAAAAGGGGCAATCTTGGCATTGGCAGTAGCAACACTTCTTTCTCTCTCTCTTTCTCAGCTACCAAATAAGGCCTGATGTCAATGTAATAAGGTGTTCACTCTTGTTGTCATGAACACCAGTTTTGTCTTGTCTTGTAATGATGATCTGTTCACATGTCATCCCATTAGTTCCATTTAGTTAATAATTCCATACCTTCCCAATATTTTGTAAGGAACTTGAGGACGAGTTTTTATTTAGTCATGGGGGTATGATGGGACGTGATATTGCATAGGCCACGATATTGCATCCCACACGATATCGTGTCGTCCCACGCGATATCGTTGTGCGTCATCATATCTATAAATAAGAGGTGGCTCTCCCTTGTTTTCTCATCTAAATCTAAACCCATAGGAAAACTCTGGTAGTTTTACCTCTCCAAAGATAGAATATTTTCCATGTGCCTGTAGTAGGAGCTCCAAAGTGAACAGATCTTTATTTGAGCAAATATTGTACCTGAACACATGTTTGTGTACAGAAATAAAGAAAAACTTCTTGGATGAACCTTGAAGTGCATGGAATAGGCTAATTAGGATTTTATTTATTGTTATTTACTATTTATCATTTACATGCTTTATTAGGAATTAAATCTCTCTCAACCCTTCTCTCCTAGTTAAGTGCCTTAGTACAACTGCTTCGAGCACGTGCGTTACACGTGGTGATCCCAAAAACGACTAGCGTTTGGTAACCACGGTTGCATTGGTTTAGGGTGTGAACGGTAAGTGGGAATGGATGCTGATGCTAGGTTAATTTAGACTTAGTTAGTTAGTTAAAGTTAGTAATTAGTCTCTTCAACCCTTCACCTCACTAGCATAGGAGATAAAACCAAAAAGACATAAAAATCATATACCTCAGAGTTACTTAACCATACACCTTAAAAAATACAAGTAAGTCTAGGAAGACAATGAATAATTAACCTTAAGTGTTCCATGAGGCGTGTAGGCACTTAGTCTACGGAGTTCGACCGGATCGCGCGTGTTACGCTCGTATTCGTATGGTTGAATGTAAGGGTACCTCACCACTCATCAGAAGTTATCAAGCAAAAGCTTGAGAAGTTGTTGAAGGCATGATTCATCTACCTAATTATCATTAGTGAGTGGATAAGGTCACTTGTTATTATTCCAAAGAAATGTGGTAATTGAAGGATCTATATAGATTTCAAGCTATTGAATGTAAATAATTTTAAGGACCATTTTTCTTTGCCATTTATTGACCAAGTCCTACACATCATTCTAGGGCATAAATACTAATGCTTTTTGGATGGATACAATGGTTATAATCAGTTTTGAATAGCTTCATAAGACCAAGAAAATACTACCATCATGAGTCCCTAGAGGACCTTCACATACAAATAGATGTCATTCGGTCTTTCTAATGCTCTTGCAACTTTCTAGAGGCTAATCCTTAGCATCTTTTACAAGTAGATTAGAAATGGTATGAATGTATTCATAGATAATTTTTCCACATATTTTTTAAATTTTAAACAAACTTAAGACTACCTTGAGCAAGTACTAAAGTGATGTGTTAAACCTAATCTTAAGTTCAATTAACTAAAAAGCCATTTAGTGATCAAAGAGAATATAGTTCATGGGCATAGAATTGTAGAACATGGGATTGAGGGGGATCCAAAGAAAATAAGGATAATAAAAAACATCATTTTTAGGCCATAAATAGTCAAATATGCAAGATCATTTCTTGGCCATGTTGGATACTAGAGAACATTTATTGAAAACTTTTTGAAGATTACAATACCGCTCATATAACTTACCAAAAAAAGATGCATCATTTTTTTGGGTAAAAGATTATAAAAAAATATTTGAGCTTCTAAAGAAAAACATTATGGAATCTACCATTCTACAAGTCCTAAATTTATTTAAACCTTTTCACATTATAATTGATGCATCTAATTACACCTTGGAAGTCATACTTACAGAGTTGGATGATAGTGGCATGCATACTAGAAAAGTTTAGACATTGTGTGTTTGGCTATCCTATGTATGTCTACATAGACCATAATACCATTTGGCTTCTTATCAGTAAACTAATAGTAAGGCCTTATGTTATATGATGGCTTGTTATCTTGTAGAAATTTGATTTGATGATGATTGATGGAAAAGGCATTGAGAACATAGTTGTTAATTATTTTTTTTGGTTGTAGTGAAACAAGGACATTAATGAGTAATCTCTCTTAAACTAATTTCTAAATGAGTTATTATTTGAAAAATCTATTGCAATTTCCAACTCTATGAAAAAATCATGATTTGTAGACTATATTACTTATTTAACAATACAAGAGATTCCTATTAAATGAGATAGAAAGAAGCAATAGTTTCTACATTAGGCCAAACCCTTCATGGAAATAAGAGGTATAAAATCTATGTTAATGCCTTGAATCAATGGTGTGTACTTGGTGAAAATCAATAATGTGTCTTCTATGACACACATTAGGGACTGTGTTGGGGCCACTATGTAGGTAGATGAATAGTCATAAAGATCCTTATGGTTGGGTAATTTTTTCCTACTTTTTTTAGAAATGTACACTACTTCACAAAGTCTTGTAAATGCTATCAAAGAGATGGTGGAATTAAAACTAGGTTTGAAGGATCATAAAAATTCATTCAACCATTAGAACCATTTGACATATAGGGAATTAACTTCATCAGTCTTATTTGATAAGGATACCACCTAGTCCAATGTGTCAATTTTTAAATGTTGTGTGTTTTTATATTTATGTATATTATCTTTGTGTTTTGGCATGTTCTTGATGTGTTCATGATGTTCTAGGACCTATGGAAGCTTGTGGAAGATGCTTAGGCTTTAGAATGGATGTCTTATGGTTGATAGTGTTGGTAGGAAAGACATCTCCTCCAAAGTAAAGACATATTCTCCAATAGGAAAGATGTATACTTCTATGGAAAGACATATTTGATATAGTGAAAACTTCTACTCATGAAAAAAGATGTTTTTGTGCAAGGTTCAATCTTAGGAAAGATGTCTTTCCTAGGCAAATGATGTCTTATTTGCCATTACTTCACTTTTTGGAAATACATCTCTACTTTTCTAAAACATCTTCTAAGGTGAACTTCAATGGATATATTTTTGTAATTGGATGCCAAGGAAAGATGAAAAGTTACTTCAAAGTATATAAATAGGCATCAAGACCTAAGATTAAGTGTGTGGAGAGAAAAAAGTGAAGATAGTTGATGAGTGGCAAGGTACCCTTACACTCAACCATATGAATACGAGTGTAACACGCGCAATTCGGTCGAACTCCGCAGACTAAGTGCCTACACGCCTCATGGAACACTTAAGGTTAATTATTGGTTGTTTTCCTAGACTTACTTGTATTTGTCATGGTGTATGGTTAAGTAAGTCTGAGGTATATGATTTTTATGTCTTTTCTTTTTTATCTCCTATGCTAATGAGGTGAAGGGTGAAGAGACTAATTACTAACTTTAACTAACTAACTAACGAAGTCTGAATTAACCTAGCATTAGCATCCGTTCTCACTTACTATTCACACCCTAAACCAATGCATCCTTGGTTACTAAACGCTAATCATTGCTGGGATCACCAAGCGTAACGCACGTGCTCGAAGTGGTCGTATTGAGGCACTTAACTGGGAGAGAAGGGTTGAGAAAGATTTAATGACTAATAAAGCATGTAAATAATAAATAATAAATAATAGTAAATAAAGTCCTATTTATCCTATTCCATGCACTGCAAGGTTTATCCAAGAAGTTCATCTTTATTGTTGTACACAAACATGTGTTCAAGTACAATATTTGCTCGAATAAAGATCCATTCACTTTGGAGCTCCTACTACGGGCACATGGAAAATATTCTATCTCTGGAGGGATCAAACTACCAGAGTTTCACTATGGTCTAAGCCTAGGATGAGAAACAAGGGAGAGCCACCTCTTATTTATAGACTTGGCGACGCACCGCGATATCGCGTACATGATATTGCGGGGGACGACCTGATATTGTGTAGGATGCGATATTGTAGCCCATGCGATATTGCACCATGGTAACATAGGTTTTCCTTGTATCATATGTATCATAATTTGTTTTACATTTATTGAATGCAATGACATACATGAGTGTTCTTGATAATCGATTCATCTTTGAAGCTTATGATTACATCACATTGTGTTCCATATGATATAATCTCATTGGTTAAAATTGGCATGAATTCTATTAGACATATCTCTAGAATTTCTCATGTAGAATTAAAGACTTTCAATGAAATGGAAGGCACCAAATCTTTGCTCTCTTGGTTGAAGATCTTGAATAATTACTTTAAACTTAAAGATATTGAAGATTGTTAAAAGGTATCATATGCTAAAACCAAAATTAAGGATATAACAAAAAATTGGTGGGAGAAAGAAACCCATGCTTATATTGTAAGTAATGGTTTCACTAAGAAAGATTAATCTCTTATGAAATTCATACTCAAAAAAATAATTTGAGAAGATTTATAGGTTAGAAGCAATTCAAAGATTAAAATACTTAAGACTATTGGCTTTTTAGAGTAGAAAATAATAATTTTTTTATTATACAATAGAGGTTTATTTTAATAAAATATAGGAAATTTATGGATTGATGGGTAGTTGTAAGATTATTTTTGCCACAATCCATATCTATAGTTAATTTTCAAGTTTTTTCTTTGTCATTGGAGCTATATTGTATTATTTTTAGTAAACATTGCTTTAGTTGTCACACACACATATATATTCAAGGCATCTCTTAGAAATTTTCATCATGGAATCATGAGCATAATTTTTGTAATAATTTAACTAATTTATCATTAATTTATCATTATTTATCACTATTTAACTAATTTCATTAATTTATCAACATTCCTCATTATTTACTCAATCTTGGAAGTTGAATATTCAGAATTGGATGCAATTTTTTTTTTAATTATGTCTCAGTAATTTCACAATATTTTTTTAGTAATTCTAGATTTATTTGAAAGCTAGAATAGGTGGCTACATTTAGCTAAATTTCATCTTAATATTTATCATGATTTGGGAGAAATTCTCTTTACAATTTGGTAGATTTTTTGAGTTTGAAAATTTGAGCAGAATGAATGATAGTCAATTATTAGATCATGTGTTCCATCTCAAAACTATTTGATGTGATCTAGATTTATTTGAAAGTTAATATCTATGGAAATGTTCTGTTTAAATTTTAGCATTAGAAACTTATCTTGTGAGTTTTTATTTCTCAAATTTGCACTACTAGAATTACTATGATTTTTGATAGATTGGAAAGACCATAATATAACCTCAACTTCTAGATATCTTTTGTAGTACTTATTTTTTTTTTCCAAATTGTAGATAAATTCTTAAGCTTTCCAAAAATATAAATTTTATCAAATAATTCATTATAAAGTTAAGATAACAAATGAATTCATTTTCTGCCTAAAACTCCTTCAAAGGCAACATGAAACAAGTGTTAAATAATTTTAGATGAATTTTTTCAAAGCCTTCTAATAGGCTAAATTTCATTGGGATATGTAGTAGCAAGCATAAAATTTCTAAGGTTTATTGAAGAAATAATATCAACAAGAGCCTATATTCTATGAACCCTAAACATTAAATGAGGTTTTTGAATTATCTCTTAAAGATTAAAAAAAAACTTCAAGACTTTAATATACATTGCAAATATTCTAAGGGCAAAGACTCTAAGGCTTCTAAAGATAAGAAAGATGCAAAGAAGAGAAGCATGAGAAGAATGAAAAAGGAGAAGATTCCAAGTAGTATTTCAACAAGGAAAAATATTAAGAAAATGACAATGTTTCCAAGCTTCAATGCTTTAATTATGGTGAGGTGGGATATAAGTAATAAGAATTTAAGAAGTCCAAAGTTTTCAAGAACATGAAACTTCAAACATCAGAGAATGAAAAGTCTTCAAATGAGGATAATCCTCATCCTTCCTAAGATTAAATATGTAACTAAGAATACTTATTGCACTTTCATGGGAAATGTTAATATAAATAAAGATCCTATGAGAAAAGTGCTCTTTAGAATTGGGGCTAGATGTCTTGATAGTGGGAAATGGGTACACATCTTAATTTATGGTGGTAATCAAGACAATGTGATTTCTTAAAAGATTGTTACTAAGCTTGGTTTGAAGAAATTCTCACATCCTAAGCCCTATAGAGTTCATTAGATCTCTAGAGATAATTTTTAATAAATGAGAAAGATGCATTTTGTTATTTAATATGGATTTGTTTAGATAACAAGTGCATTGCGACATTCTTCCAATTGATTGTGATAATGTTATTTTGGAAAGACTTTGGAATTTTAACAATAAGGCTTTATTTTATGATGCAAGAAATGTTTGGTTAATTCCAAGAAAATATGGAATACATGATATAATTCCTATGACTTTGTAGTAGTATAAGGAAAATGTTTCTACCAATGCTTCATTGATCTTGTTAAGTGATCAAGAATATTCCCAAGCACATGAAAAGGTTGGTCATGATTTTATAATGATTTCTACACTTACAACATGTAAAGAGAAGTATTAAAATGAAATTTCCACAATTATGAAACCTTTGGCATAAGAATTTTCTATTGTGTTCAAAGGAAAATTACAAGGAAATATGAGGATCGAGAACTTAGAAGAAGGGTTGAATAAGTCCCCCAATTCAAACAACCAAGATAATCAAAACTGCACTCAAATTTACATGGTTTCCTAACTTGGGTACTTCTACACTTGGAGGGTAGAATTCTTGCAGACCTTTGGACTTTGTTCCTTAAAAAATGTGGTTTAAAGGAAATCAAAAACTTTATAAAGTTTGAGCTCCATATGGAGTGCTTTCTCGCAGGAAGCACACTTGATCCCACAAGGTCCCAACAAGCTTGAAATGTGCTTTTAGGGATCTCACAACCTTTATAATGAAGTGAGCTCTACAAAAAGTGTTTTCTTGGAGGAAACATACTCAATCCCACAAGGTTTGAACAAGCTCATCAAATTCCTTCTTGCAAGGAGCACATCAACACCATAGGGCTCACAAAGAAAGAAAAGGAATCAAGGAGAGAATGTAACTATGCTTTACAAATTTCTTACCTTAAGTCTCTCACAATACAAAATCCATCTCACAAAGATGTAGAAATGAGGAACAAAGTAATTCACAAGATGTATTTAATGAAGGAATATTCATATGAACATTGCTTATCTTTTTCACTAAGATTCCATCCCTTTTATAGTCTTTGTCCTTGTCAAATAACCATTCGGATTCATGTAGTGGCTATGAAATAACTAGTTGGAATGTCCCATTCAAACTTGGAATATCTCTTTGAAATTTTGCCTCTTGTAGATGGGACATCCCACTAAAAATTGGGACTTCTTACTTGGGATGTTCCAACTAGGACATCTCAAGTACAATTGGGATGTCTACTATTTTTATGGAATGTCTAGCCTAAGATTGAGCTTACACCTTTGGGACATCTACTAATCTTTTGGGAAGTCTATACAAATACCAAAACATCTTCTTTTAACTTTGTGCATTCTTGTCATCTTTCATCTTTGTTTTCTGGTTGACTTTTGTCATTTCAGATTGATAACTCAGCTCTCATCTTGGTTTCAACTTGCTCTTTTTCCCAATCTCTTCTTGACTCCTTCTAAGCTCTTATCATGAACTCTTGTTTTGACCACATATAGGTTTTTGTCTTGTTCTTTCTTAGTCCTACAAGATTTCAATAAGCACAATTTTCACATTTTTATTTTCCAAGGTTTTGACATACCAAAATGTCAACAATCTTTTTCTTTTTAGTGATGTCCAAAACTTGAGAAAATGGGTTAACATAATCCATAATATTATATGATAAACAACCAAAGAACAATTCTCTCTCTCTCTCTCTCTCTCTCTCTCTGTGTGTGTGTGTGTGTGTGTGTGTGTGTGTGTGTGTGTGTGTGAATAATCCTATGGCAATAAGAAAGATAAAGAAAACAAGATGAAGCAATTTATGAACACATATCCATTAGCCATAACTACAAGAGGGTAACATAAGAAAATGAAAACATCAAAAACTGCTTAAAGACTATCAATATCTATTTATCTATCCATAATGCATAATGTAAGAAAGCATAAATCATAATTTCAAATATAGTCAATATATACTAAACATTTTACAACCTTTCTTCAAAGGTATCCCATACAAATTTTTGATAGCCAACATAAAAAATGCACATAGCATGATAGATACCATCACAACATGTCTCAACATGATCCAAACCATACAACCATCAAACTATCCATAACCACCATATAACCATCAAACTATCCATAATCACATAACTATACCATAACCTATACCAAAGTAGCAAATGTCCATAACCACAAAAACTCTCCCCCTTTCTGGACATTACCCAAAAAAAAAGGAGATAATAAAAATTCTCTATCCACTAACCTTTGTATCATCACCATCCTCATCAAAGTCAAAAGCTACACAAGTGGGCTGATAAGTCTTCTTCTCATCATAATCACTACTAGAACTGGAGCTAGAGACCTATTGCTCATCATCATTAGAATAAGGTACTACAACAAGAGCTCTTTGGGGTCGAAGCTTCACCCAAAACTATGATGATTAAGGGGGATGAGATGGAGCCTATTGAAAAGATGAGAAAGTTTGCTCATAAGTCTTGGGAGCTTCTTGCTCCTAATTAGTTGTTGTACCAAAAATGCTCTTCATTACCTACTACTTAAATGATTGAGAAACATCCTCCTATAAAATTGTACTTGGTACAGGCTACTCGGTGTGAGAAAAAGACTTCACTCTAGATATGAGCTAGTGGTGCAACAAGATCCCCAAAATCTGATGCATTACCTGAATCATATCCTTGTGATGGCCTTGCTATTGTAGAATGTCTAGAGCTAAAATTTTCACATCACTATTTATCTAATGAGAATTAGTAATCTCCTCAAAGTGATGATCATGTAAAGAAGGTGGAAGGCATGTTGCATCCATTCTCTTATGTAGGTAAGAGAGCTTTTATCCAGTCATCCCCAAGGTTTTGCTAAAGGATTTAGGGTTTAGGGTTTATGGTAGACCTCACCTATGCACTTACAGACTTAAACCTCCTAAGCTAAGGAGAGGCCCTAGGTGAAGATGTTACTTAGTTCCTTCATGGCTACTAAGGTGGAGGTGTTGGAACTTCAGAATCAACAAGAGTTATGCTCCTTTTCTCAGAAAACTCTATGAGACTTCTCTTCCCTTTAAGAAGAAGTAGATCTGGTATAGGAACACTAGCTTGACCAACAAGTAGGCTGATGAGTAGAGGATGTCCATAAACTTTCTCTTAGATAAATAGCCCCAACATGTCCCTACAAATAATGTATCTCAAATCTAACAGTTGTCCAATTAGAAGAAAATATAAAACAAAAGCTTGAGCTAGCAACAAGTAATTATAGCTTCCCCATTTTATAATAATGTTAAACATGAAAATAAGAGAGAGAGAGTGGAAGTATCCTCGGACATTTGATGTCTATAAAATTTTCCACTTTTTAGTGACAAAGAGGATACCAAAAATAGCATCACAAAACTCATCTTGAGATACAAGAATAACTCCATGATGAAAATGTCATTTATAGAATATATGATAATCTTGTGCACATTAAAACTTGAAATCCCAAGTATAGCATTCACTGCTTGACATGAAATTTCAACCACAATGTTTCCAATAATAAATTTAAATGCCCAAACGGTAGCATTAGTAATTACAATATTGCTATAAAATTCTCGAATTAGAATTTCCAAGATATAATATGTCATGAAAATAATGGAAACCCAACCAATTACTTGAAAATAAGCCATGAGCCCTTGTTGTCAGTGCTGCTGAAAACTAAGATCTCTTTTACTAACAATGGAGATGGAATGGGTTACCTCAAATTAGTGCTAAGTATCTATAGATTGGAATTGGAACCAACAAGAAGTTGTCTTGCTTGTAGAGAAGCTCCTTTTGCACTTTTATCCTTGCAAGGAGGCACCCTTAATGTACCAACCTTCTTGTGTGCTGGTATAGGGGTTTGCACCTCAATAGACCCTAATAGGATCCAATCCATAACTTCCAAGCAAATCTAGCTTAGAAAATAAGAACATAATAAAATAGAGAAAATATTTTTTCTATTAAGAAAATTCTCAAAATACATAGAAAATACATCAAAGATTAGTAGCCAAGATCAACTCACAACTCCCCCAAGCATCTTAGAGGCCACACTTGTTTTCTCTTAATCCTCAATTTCTCACAATGGAGCCCAAGCTCAAGAAAAGACACTTTTAAGAGATTCTCCTAATCTCTCTCAAGTGCTCTTCCTTACCTCTCACTCAACTTGCTTAGACAAGCTCTCTTCTTGCATAAGCTTTCCTCCCTCAACTATCACAAGATTTCTCTTCTAATCATGGTTAGGGTTATGCTCTTTCTTGCCCCAACAATGGTGAATTACATAAATATTTATAAGCACCTGGAAGATAAAAATCCTAGAAACCTTTCCTTAAATCAACTTAAGGTTCTTTAGATGTTTTTCAAGTCATCTCACCTTCTCTCTGGTCATTTACATCTCACTTTGGTTGTTTCTTGAATTGGAATGGGCATTTTTGAAAGTTTTCCCATGCCTCTAGGTCATCTCTAACTTTTCTGGGATGTCTACTATGAAAACCCAGCACTCAGATGAGATTTCTACTATTTTTGATAGATGCTAATCTAGTCCTTAGATGTCTAAAATTCTAAGGTAGACATCTACATTGAGATGTCTACAATTCTAGTTAGACATCTATTCTATAGTTGCCAAAAATAAAAATGTTTGTTTTGACACCTAAAACCTTCAAATGTCTCCAAATATGTCCCCATAGATATTAGAACCCCTAAACTCATCAAAATGATCCAAAAACACCCTGACACATGCCAAAAAATCCAAGAATCATCATCAACAAAAGCAACATAAAAGACACATAACATGTAGTGTATAACAAGGGGATCAAAAGAGGTATCCCTACACCAACTCTTCCACCCTTAAAAATGTCATGCTTCATGATCTTTCACAAGTTGGAAGGTACCATACCCCCCATGACTCAAGGCCATCATAATAATCATGACTCAATGCATTATAAACATTAGAATAAATATCATTGGATGTTTTGGCTTTGAGCTTCCATTGGTCATAGAGGCTTGTCCTCATGCCCCACCATTCATCCTTTATTTGAGTATCTCCTTGGAATGCTTCCCTTGCATCCCCATGATGACTTAATTCTACACAAAAATGATACAAAAATATGGAAAAATACTTTTTAGCATAAATCCATGGAGTAGGCCTTCTTGTCCTATGCCCAAATAGAAATGGCATTTTTCCACTTGCTACCAACTAATCTTCCTTATCTTTCTAGCATCTTTTTGCCAGTACAAATTTCAGTCTAGCGCCTAAACAAGTGTCCAAAGGAATTAATCAATATACTATTGTCATCAACATTTAATATTTAATAATAGCACAATCACCCTTCTTCTTATTTTATATGAGACTCCAAATCAATCATAGCATCAATATCAAATGCATCCTCTTTATCATCAAAGAAAATTTCATCATCACAAATAGCATTCACCCTTACAATTTCCTTAAAACTAGGAAGCATCAATGAAGGATTTAAATTACCAACCTTACTATCAATAAGAGTGGACAACAACCTAAACTTATGATTGTCTTGTCTAACGATTCAACAATTAATTTCACCATCAAAAATAGCCTTATTATCATAATTCCAAGGTCTACCAAAGTGGAGATCTAAACAATAAATAGGCATTACATCACAAGGAATTTGATCATGAAAACTACCAATGGAATAATAAATAAGGCACTATTCCTTAACTTTCTTATAATAATTATTCATTAAAAAATGCAATTTATATGAATTATGAGGAGGAATTGTGGTCAACTTCAATGGCTTCACCGCCTTGGTAGAAATTAAATTTTCTTATGCTCCACAATCAATGAGCACACTCAATGAATAAACCTTAACATCACAATGAGTTCTAAATAAAATCTTCCTCATAACATCCTCATTGACACTAACATGTCCAAGAAAAGTACAACTATTCAATTTACATTAATCAATAATATGCAAAGGCTTATGTTCACATACCTTCTTTGAAGATTTAGGTTCATCATCTTGCATAGTTTGAATTTTCTTACCCTTATAGAGGTTCTTCTTTGGCTTTGTGCATTCCCATTATTTATGACTTCATTCACCACAATTATAACATATATCTTTACCATGATCTTTACCTCTTGTAGATTGTTCCCTTCTTCTTCCCCTTCTACAAGAAGTAAAGGTTGTAAAGATGAGCTCAAGATTTTAAACATTGTGGAAGCCTTAAAACCACATTTCCAAGCTTGATGGGACCTTGCAAGGTTGAGTGATTGGTGTTGTGGTACAACACTCTGAAGTGGGGCTTGAAGACTATATAGGAGGTGGACCCTTCAACCACATTTTGAGAGAAACAATGTCTGAAGGTGTGCTTCCGATTTACCCTCCGAGTGTGGACTACCCAAGTTGGGAAATCATGTTAAAATTTGGTATGTGTATATCATTAAGTTTGAAATGGGGAAAATTATTCATCCCACACACCCCCNATTCCCCCCGCCCCCCATTCTAAGTTCAATGATCCTCAAGTGGTATCGAAGCCTAATACTCTTTCTCTCTTCAAGAGTGAACATGGAAGGAACAAGGGTGAACATTGAAGGGACACTTAGCATTAGATGAAGCATAATGGACATTATCAACTAGTGCATTCAATTCATTTGTCACCTCTTTTATCAAGGTAAGTATATTATTTCCTTACTTACATTTAGAAAGAGAGGAGACTACACTTGTAAAGTTAATAATTTTTATGATTATCAAAATAATGCTTCCTTTGAAGATGGGTATGAAACATTTTTCCATAGCATTCTTTCTTTCCAAAATTTATGCATTGAAATAAAAGATTCTTTATATGCATGGGAGATAAAAATAAAAATTCATGATGACGAATGCTCTTACCTCAACAAGGAAAACTTAGACCTTAGGGATGAGATTTAAAAACTAACAAGAATGTTTAAGTAGATGAACAAGAGCTCTTTAGAGAAACCCAAGAATCAAAAACAACATTTACCCAGGTTTGGAAAATCTTCTAGATAAAATAACTTGAAATGTTTCTTTTGTGGTAAACATAGTCATGTTCAAGCTTATTGTTATCTTAGAATGCATCACCACTCTTTGTTTTTGCAAAACTACCCTAGAAAGAAAACCATGTAGGGTTGGAGAAAGAAAGAAGGAAACATTGAAAAGAATTCAATGGTACAAATTACCTTCCCCAATGATAATGCTAGCACATCGTATATTGATAGTAGGTGTTCAAGAGACATGATAGGTGCAAATCCTACTTCACCTACTTCACGAAACAAAATTGTGGTACAATCAAGTTTGGATATGGCATGGAAGCACCCATAACAAGTATTGGTACCTTAGGAGAAAAAGGTAAGGGATTACCCACTATGAAGAAAGTGTTTTTCATTGATGGATTAAAACATAATCTTCTTAGTGTGAGTCAACTTTATGACTTCAATTTTAATGTTACCTTTTTAAAAGAAAGTTGTATAATACAAGATTTATCTACTAGAAATATTTTGATTAAAGGATCTAGAAAAGGAAATGTATATACTACTATATTTGGAATCTCTCCTAACCTTGAATCCAAGTGTTTAGTAAGTTTTTTAGATGATACACATCTTTACCATAGGAAATTGGGCCACATCAATAAGGAAATTCTTTAGACCTTAGTGAAAAAAGAAATGGTTCATGGTCTTCCTAAGCTTAAATATTTCAACCTAAATACATGTGAAGCTTGTCAAAAGTGAAAAAAAGAAAAGGGTAAAATTTGGTAAAAAAAAAAATTTTATTTCTACTACTTGTCTCGTAGACTTACTTCATATGGATGTAGTTGATCTAATTCAAACTCTTAGCCTAGGAAAGAAAAGATATTTTCTAATTATTATTGATGATTATTCTCGCTTTCCTTGGGTTGCCTTTTTATATCACAAAGATGAAGTTTTTGATCATTTTTTGAGAACTAGCAATCAGATACAGAAAGAAAAAAGATATGGTATTAAGGTTATCAAAAGTGACAATGGAGATGAATTTAAAAATACAAAATTTTAAAAAAAATCAAATGAATGACATTCTACATCAATTCTTTGCTGCAAGAACTCCTTAACAAAATTGGTGTAGTTGAATAAAAAAATATAATCTTAAATAAAATGGAGAGAATGATATTAAATGATCAAGGTCTCCCTTACCACTTCTAGGCTAAAGGTATCAACATTGCTTGTTACATGTCCAATAGAGTTCTAGTAAGAAGATTTACTTCTAGAACCCCTTATGAATTATCAACTGGTAGAAAGCCCTTAGTAGCTTACTTTCATGTTTTTGGTTCAAAATGTTATATACTAAATGATAAAGATGCCTTGAGAAAGTTTGATGTAAAAACCAAAGAAGGAATTTTCTTAGGTTATTCTCTAATTAGTAGGGCATACAAAGTGTTTAACAAAAGAACAAATATGGTAGAGGAAACCATAAATGTTAAAATATATGACTATAACATTACTTGTCCTCAACCTAATGATGAAACTATTCCCATTCAAAATTTGTCCAACCCGACTTTAGTACAAGATGATAAAAATTCAAAATGTAGTAGTGAACATGAAGATGAAGAAAATTATGATGATTAAGAAATAACTCCCACTCTATCAAAAATTCCTAGACTTAGCAAAATTCACTCTATTAATGATATAATTGAAGAAGCTTAATATGGTGTTCCTACTAGAAGCCAAATTAAAAAAAAATTGTGCCTTTTCTACATATCTTTGTCAACTTGAACCCAAAACTTTTAAGGAAGTCAAAAGAGAGGAAGGGTGGATTTCAGTCATGCAAGATGAACTTATTCAATTTGCTAGAAATGATGTATGGGAATTAACACCTAGGCCTACTAATAAACCTATTATTGGGACTAAATGGGTCTTTAGAAACAAGACTGATAAAAATGAAAACATCATAAAGAACAAGGCTAGATTAGTTGACAAAGGATACAACCAACAAGAAGAAATAGACTTTGATGAAACTTTTACTCCTATTTCTAGGTTGGAATCTATTAGACTTTTTCTTGCTTATGCAAGCATAAAAAGCATCAAGCTTTATCAAATGGATGTCAAAAGTGTGTTCTTGAATGAAACCATACAAGAAGATATTTATATTGAACAACCTGAAGGGCTTGTTAATTCCATCAAGACTGATTATGTCTACAAACCTAAGAAGGCTCTCTATGATCTTAAACAAGCTCTAAGAGCTTGGTATGAAAGACTTTCTAAACATCTCATATACAATGGGTTTGAAAGAGGTAAGGCTAATGTTACATTATTTATTAAAAGAGAAGGAAAAGATCTTATAATTGTTCAAATCTATGTTGATGATATTATTTTTGGTGTCACTAATGAAATCCTTTACAAGAAGTTTTCTAATCTCATGCTGTCTGAATTTGAAATGAGCATGATGGGAGAACTCAAGAACTTCATTAGGTTTTAGATCTATTAGATAGCTAATGGAAGCTTATTATGTCAAACCAAGTATGTAAAAGATCTTTTACTAAAATACAACTTGGGTGATATTAAAGTTAAAGGTGCTCCAATGGCTGCAAATTCTAAACTTGTTAAAGATGACCAAGGTAAGCTACTTGATCCCAAGCTTTATAGAGGTATGATTGGTAGTTTTCTTTATCTAACTATAAGTCAACCAAATATAGCTTTAATTGTAGGATTATTTGCTAGATATCAATCAACTCCAAAAGATTCTCATTACTAGGCTATTAAATGAATCTTTTACTACTTAAAAGGTACTACTAACTAGGGCCTTTAGTATCCCAAGGACTTCTCCCTTGATCTTTCCGATTATTGTGATGCAAATTGGGCAAGATATTCTAATGATCACCATAGCACACATGGAAATTGTTTCTTTTTGGGAAGAAGTCTTGTTTCTTGGATAACCCATAAGCAAACCTCTATAGCCCTTTAAACTGCAAAACCTGAATACATCTCTGCTGATAGTTGTTGTGATCAATTGCTTTGGATGAAGAAGACTCTCAAAGATTTGGGAGTAAACATATACTCAACTCCTATTTACTATGATAATAAGAGTTCCATGAACATGACCAGGAATTCAATCCAACATTCTCATACCAAACATATTAAGATTGTTTCATACAAGAGTAGACATAGTGTGGTCATGTTAGACTAGAACTCATTGGAACTGAAAGTCAACTAGTTGATGTCTTCACAAAACCCTTATATGAAGATCTATTGGCATCTCTATGCAAGGATATGGGGATAGGACCTTGTCCTATCATGTGACTACTTTCATTCTTTTTATTCTTACTCCAAATAAAACAAAACTAGACAAAAATAACAAATCCAAAACACCAAAAAAATTTCTCTTATCTATGCATCTATTTAGGGGGAGTTTGCCTCACCTTTTTGGTTATGTCCAAAAAGGAGGAGAAGTAGGTAAAATGAGTTATTATTGGAAAAAGACTAACCCATTTTCTTAAGTTTTGGATATTACCAAAAAAGGGGGAGATTGTGGACTTTGGTATGTCAAAACACTATGAAAAATGAAAGGCAAGTTTGTTTCCATGTCTATGATTGTTGTGCTTACAGGACAAAATTAAGAAAGGCTATTAGCAAGAAATGAAGGATTCATCATGCAAAGAAAGTTGAAGAAAGACATCTCTGAGAAATAGTAGACATCTTGGTAGAATTGAAATGGTTTCAAGCATAGACATCTTTAAGAAATAGTAAATGCCTTTCTTTAGGCAAAGACATCTTCATCATAGAAAGACATCTTCACTGAATGAAGCCCAGTACCAAAAAGACATCTTCCACAAGACAAATATTTCTTCCAAAATGGAGAATTTAGAAAGACATTTTCATGAAGCAAATATGTCCTTCATGAAGCAAATATGTCTTTCCAGAATTAAAGGCAAATTTAGAGAGACATCTTAGGCATGAAGAAGATGTCTCCCATGAATGTTAGTGACCATTGGCTAGCTTTTGCATGAGTTCTAACATGGATTTAGAAACCCAGTAGCTATAAGAAGACCCAATGTGCATTGAGAAAAGTGCAAGCCTTGTTGTATTCATTATATAATCATTTGTAATCATTGAATTATCTATTGCTCCTCATTGTCTTATCATTTTGGCATTATAAAGTGTGTTGTACCTAGCTGTACAAGGATCAGCAAATTGAATTACATTATCCCTTGTAATTCTTGTTCTTGTTACCCTATGGGGTTGATGTGATTAAGCTTGTTAAGATCCTATGGGATTGACTTTTTGGTGTTGTGGTACAACACTCTTGTGTAGAGCTCAAGATTGTAAAGGTTGTGGAAGCCTTAAAATCACATTTTCAAGCCTGATGGGACCATGTGTGGATGAGTGATTGGTGCTATGATACAACACTTTGGAGTAAGGCTTGAAGACTATATAAAGTGTGGATCCTTCAATCACATTATGAGAGCAAAAAATTCCAAAGGTGTGCTTGCGATCTACCCTCTGAATGTTGACTACCCAAGTTGGGGAACCACATTAAAATTTGGTATGTGTATATCATTAAGTTTGAAATTGGAAAACTTATTCATCACTCTTGCTTGCCCCTTCTGCCTGCCCCCACACCACCCCACCCCCACCCACCATCTAAGTTCAAAAATCCTTACTTTCTTGTAGGAAACACACTCATACTTGTAAGGTTGCAATAAGCTCAAAAGATGATTTTAAGGAGCCCATAACATTTACAATGAAGTGAGCTCTACACAAGGTGTGTTCTCATAGGAAACATACTCAAACCTACAAGGTCCCAATAAGATCATTGGATGCCTTCTCGCAAGAAGCACATCAACACCATAAGGCTTATAAATAGAGAAAAAGAATTAAGTAGAGAATGTAACTATGCTTTACAAATTTCTTATCTTGAGGCTCTCACAATACAAAATGCAACTCATAAAATATGTAGAAATAAGAAAGAAAATAATTCATAATATGTATTTAATGAAGGAATATTCATATGAACAATGCTTATATTTTTTACCAAGGTTCCATTCCTTTTATAACCTCTCTCCTTATCAAATAATCATTGGGATTCATGCAATGACTATGAAATGGCTAGTTGGGATATGCCATTTGAGCTTGGAATGTCTCTCTAAAATTTAGCTTCTTACAGGTGGGATGTCTTACTTAGAACATCCCAGCTGGGACATCTCAAGTACATTGGAACATCTGCTATTTTTGTGGGACATCTGGCCTAAGACTGATCTTTCACCTCTGGGATGTTTGCTGATCTTTTGAGACATTTAGGCAAATACAGGACATCTTCTTTTGAGTTTTTCTATCCTTGTCATCTTTCATCTTTGTTTTTTGATTGAGACTTTTGTTATCTTAGATTAACAACTTAGCTCTTATCTTGATCTCCACTTGCTCTTTGTCTTGTTCTCTTCTTGACTCCTTCTAAGCTCTTATCTAGAACTTTGGTTTTGACCACATCTAGGTTCTTGTATTATTCTTTCTTAGTCTTGCAAGATTCCAATAAGCATATTTTCCACATTCTCCATTTTCCAAGGTTTTGACATACCAACACGTCAACAGCTTCCACTAATGAGATTAATATGACATCAAATTAATTTCATTCTAGGAGCAATAATACCAAATGAGAGGGCCTATATGATGACTTTAATCCAAGGGAGGAATGTCAAAGTTAGGGTAGTAAATTACTTTTAAATAATTTCATGAAGTCAATATTCCCATATGTAGTACAACCTATCTTAGTGTCCAAGAAATATACTGATGAGAGGAGGATGTGCATTGTTTCTAGGGCTATTAATAGGATTACTATTAAGTATACATTTTCCATAGCTAGAATGAATGACATTCTTCATGTGCTAATGAATGCTAAAATTTTTTTAGGATTGATTTAAATAGTGGTTATCATCATATCATAATTAGGTTGGGAAATTGTGATCACATTTTATCCATTTTATGGAGCAGGAATATGGAATCAAGAGATATCATAAAATGATATATAAAAATAAAAAGAGATGTATTTGAAGATCATAAGTAACATTGCCTATCTAAGTTGTGGGAAAATGATCTATTTAGTGCTAATTTTTTGGTTTTTATACTCATATGGAGTGTAATTGGGAGTAGGAGATGAATTATTTCTCAGTACTCATTGTCTTTGAATTTTAGAGTTGAAGGTGGATATATAGGCAATCAAAATTTCTTTCACTTAAAGTTAAATTTAGCATAAGCCTGTTACAAGTCCTTACATTTAAAGATTCTAGTAGAGATAGTTAACTTGGAATAAGCATCTTGATAGAAACTCATGGCTAAGTTAATAGTAATTTGACAAGTTTGCAGTTGAGAAAAACACTACAATGTTATCAAGGGAAATCCTCTGTGACTAACTTTTGGATGCTTTGGAAATTGAAAGAAAATAGTTGAAATGAGGGAAGGGAATAATAAATGTCTATTGAGTTATGAAATAATATCCAAAGTTATTCGAATAGCAATAAAGTGGAAGTTAATGTTATTAATGAAAATCCTTACTCCAATAAGGGAAAAAACAATTGATGCAGTTTATAATCTTAAACATTGTATTACATTGTTGCCTAAAAAATGACATCTACTCAAGAAGAAAAAGAATAATGGACTTTTACTAGCAACCGTGCATCATGATTTCTTTTCCTTATACAACCATCAAAACCAAAAAATTTCACATTTACCTACACATAGAAATTTAATGATGACAACTGTGATTTTTGGAGAAAAAAGAGATCCCCTTAACACATGGTAGCATTGGTAGTATGGCCAAGGTAAACAAGAAAACATAGAAAGGTGATTAAACATTCGATGTGGTTTAGTCAAACCAAAGAGGACCAATTACAAACCCTCAAAGAAACAACCAAAATAAGTAAAATGGATAGTTCGAAATTTGACGCCGATGATAAAGGTAGAGGAAATGCCAACACAAGTACCATGATGGTAGGGGATGCGGTTTCTTCTGACAACAATGAAACTAGAAGCACTGACATTTGCAGGGTAGCAACAAGACAATAGGTGGAATTCAAAACACTTCCAAACAAATCCACAATCACTAGATCATGTAGCAATGTACTAGGGATGCTAGACAAAGTCATGAATCCAATATGTGGCTGGCCATCATGACGACACCACTCTTTCCAATAGCCAACACAGCAACAAAGCAATGAGTAACATGGTGGTGAGGGTAGTGCAGTAATTACAACACAATAATAGCAAACCCTTGTACCTAAACTACAACAAAAAAAATCATGATTCCTATTTTAAGCTCAAGGTTTCGGTGAAGAATTAATAAAAACATTACGTATACTATGGTGGCTATAACTGGTAGCATAATTTTGGAAAAGTAATACACATACAAGTGTCAAAGTTGCAATTTAAAGGGATAGATCTATAGAAATTTACTTATTCAATGTAAATTGCCACATGATTAAGTTGTATAGAAAACCTAACTAAAATTCCTAAATATTTTTATTTGAAAGGACACTTGCCAATTATGCCATGTATCTCTCCAATTTTTGGAACTACCTATGATAACTTTTATGATGTTTGTTATCAAGGAAAACACTTGGCAATCATAGCTTAAATTTCTCATAATCCCTTATGGAAGCTATAATTCCTAAGGTGGTTATAAATTTATATGCATAAGATATTTTTAAGACCCATAACTTCTCATGATTAGTGTAACTACCTTAAGGTTACTATAAAATGACCTTTTAAAGTATATCTTAGAGAGAAGATTTATTGGGGGGGGGGGGNTAAGATGGCTTTCTAAAGACATCAATTCAGCTACTTTATTTCAATCTTGTGAGTTCTTTTCTTCCCATTTTGTTTTAGTTACTTAGCTAATGGTTTAGATAGTATCCTGTTTGACATTTAATTTTAGGATTTATCCTAGATTATTTTTATAGCTCTATTTTTGTGCAATATTAGACTCCTATTAAGATTTTCCATAGAAGAGCTCATGTTGTTGAAGGCCTCAAGAGCAATTTAATAGTAATGTCTTAATGAAATTTCCATGTTTTGGGCATAGAGAATCTTGGAAAATCATTTGGTATTTTGATGGGCCTGAAATAGCTTCTTTATTTTTAAAGTTTATTGCCTTGGTATTTCAATCAAGAAATTGTCAAATTTCTTTAAGAAAAAGCTTTGTTGAATGCAATCTTTGACATGTATTAACTAGCCAAAATAGAGACACCAACTTTGTCATTTACGTAGCAATTTTGGTAGTATAATAAGATTGTCTTTGTGAAATTGTTTGTTGAGCTTTGAAAGTTTGAAACATTCATAGTTATTGAATTAGTAATAGCTTTATTGTGAAGTGTTTATTCATGTCAATTTAACTTGCTTAAATATTTTAGATTTCACAAAAATATTTTTTTCCTCTCTCTCTTTCTAAGTCCATTGAATCTCGCTCTACTTCTAGTTTACTTGTAGAACTTTCTCTCTAGGGAAAATTAGGAGTAGATTGGTAGAACTGTGCTCAAATGTTTTTGTAAAATTTTATTTGTTACAAGTACATATTATAAGAACCATATAGAGTAAGTTATTAGAAAAAATAGGAATCTTCAACAACTCATAATATTTGAGAAAGTTAGCTAAATTTCTTTTATGATAGTCAACTACAGCTTCATATACAACCCAACCATTTCAACATTCACAATAGTAAACACATACTCATGACTAGTTCATTTAATAAGTATTGAGTCTATTTGGAGGTATCTGAGCCTTGGTGTTGCCAAGGACCAACAAGTAGCTAAACCCTATTCGAAGAAGCTTGTTGATGGTCTGATCCCAAACAATCACCAATAGTTCTTTTAGTTTTAGAAGAAGGGCTAAAAATTTGTTCTCTAAGTTCATAAGCCTAATAGTCCTAGTAGACCAACAATTCTTTATGTTGCTAGGTGAGCTTAAGAAATTAGAAATTATTTTGAGTTCATAACCAAATAGATTGATGGTTTGGAAGATTTCAACAATTCTAAAGAAATTTTTGATTATAAGACTAGTTATTCATTACAAGAAGAACATAAAAATGTTTTTTAGTTTGGAACAAAAGGTGGAGTAAAACCCAAAAAGATAAGAAAATCACCCCTTCTATCTAGTTTATTAGTCTATAAGAGAATACTAAAGAAGTATAAGAGTTCAACAATCAAAAGAAATTCTAATAGGATGGCAAATCCTTGGAATAGAGTTACACCATTAGGATTTCAAAACTATAATGATATTCCTAAGGTAGTTTACAAATATTTTCTTGAACCTTTTATTCCTAGAAATGCTTACTTAGCTAAGGAATACATTCACATGCTTGAGTTAGCTTTAGCTCATGCAAATGTTCAACACCAAGATCAAGCTTGTAGGTTGTTTGTAGAAAATTTAAAAGATATGGCTCAAATTTGGTATTCAAACTTACCAAGTAATAGTATCACAAATTGGGATGATATGAAAATAATTTTCTTAGCCCAATTTTCTAATCAATTGGATCAACAACAAATATACTATGGGTTACTGCATGCTAAGCAAAGAATTAAAGAGTCAATTAGAGATTTCAATATTAAGTTTCAACAAATTTGTGGAATCTTTTATAGATAATATAGACCATCAGATGAAGTGCTTAAAGATACTTATCTTAAGGCTGTGAATCCCAATATTCCAATCTAGTTTAGAAGAACTTCAAACATGATAACATTGAATAACTACTTTAGTAAAGCTATACAAGTAGAAAAATAACTAAATTTGAACAATGTAGAGATTATCACAACTCAAAAAAGAGAAGAGAAAATGATGATTCCTGTGTAAGATTTTGCTCAACTTAAAGCATTACTAGGACCATCTCGTATTAAGATAAAACAAGAGTTAGAAAGTAGAGAATTTGAAAAAGGACAATTAATGAGGGACTTGTCCAACAAAGTGGTGAAACTAGAGAAAGCTTTGACAAAAGTTAAGATTAAGGAAGAAAATAAAAATAGAAAATATAAACATTAAGATACTAAGTTAGTATAAGATGAGGATGAAAGTGATGTTGTTATGTCCAACTTCCTTGATATTGAATCAAATAATGAGCTATCTAGTGTTCATTATGCAAGCAAATCTTCTAATAATGGATCTAGTGATACTTATTCTCTATCAAGTTCTGAAGAGGATATATCATTAGATGCAGAGTGTAATAGCAATGAGGAAAACGGATATAATCTTTGATCAAAAGAAAGATTAACTACTTATAGGCCTCCAAATGTTATTTCTAATCCATCTACTAAGAGAAAGATTTTAGAACCAATTAGAAGAGAGAAAAATAAAAATAAAGAAGATTAAGTGGAGCAAAGTACACAAAATCAAACTTTTAATAAATAGATGAAGAAATCAAGGTTTTATAGAGATGGAGAATATGATTTGATTGAATATATTAAACATGTCAGAGCTAATATCAACATATATCAATTACTATAGATAGGTGATCATCAAAGAAAGGATTTAGCGTTTATCAAAGGTAAACAGAGAGTTGAAGAGTCAAAGTTAAGTTATACATCTAATAGTAACAAGACAACAAAAACTAACTATGAGTGTACTCTTGATAAAGAAGCTCCTTCATTTCTTTTGACAATGAAGTTAAAACATAAATATCTTCATAATTGTTCAGTCGATTTTGGAGTTACCTCTACTATTATGTCGTTATCTATATGCAAAAAACTCGGTTTCATTCTTGAAAAATCAACTAAAAAATTATTCAAGTAGACAAAACCAAAGCGAAGACTGTGGATCAGTTACCAAATGTTCTATTAGAAATGACTTCCAAATCTCGTATCCAAAATAGAGTAACTATTAAAGTAGCAGATATACTAGACTCACATTGTCTTTTGTTGAGTAGAAGTTAGAGTAAGAATTTCTCAAGTTACATATCAATGGATTACTCACATATGTGGATACCTTGGAAAGGGAAACCAAATCAGATACACATATATAGTGAGCCTTTCATGAGTGAAAACATTACTTCAAATGGAAAGAATAGAGTTATTGAAACAAGAGCTTTTTAAACCAAAATTTGCACACTTCAAGAAGTTTCTAACTTGGAAAAAGAGGAATTTCAAGATGGGAGCAAATGTGAACTATACTTTGATGGTTCTTGTAACTCCAAAGGTGCAGGAGTTGGAATAGTATTAGTAAAAGATGATTTTCTAGAAATATTCAAGGTAATTCATCTATCTTTCCTTTGTACGAATAACAAAACTAAACATGAAGCTTTGTGTATTAGAATTAAGATAGTATTACAAAAAGGAATCAAGGGAATCATCATAAAAGGAGACTCAAGATTAGTTTGTGAACAAATTAAAGGTAATTTTATGGTAAAAAGCTCATTCTTGCGACCCTATAAATAACTTGTCTAAAAAATGTTGGATCAATTTCATCACTATCAAATAGAACATATAGGTAGGAAGGACAATTATATAGCAAATGACTTAGAAAAAGCAACTTCAACATTAGATGTGAAAAAGATATAAGGTCATGAGGGTATAACGATCGAGAATGAATATCAACCATCAGTACTAGATAACATAAAGCATTTATAAGTATTTGAAGATGAAAATCAATTACTTAGATTCTTAAAGAGGAAACAAGAATTTGAAGATAAAAATCATATCTAAAACAACATCAAGGTTTAAGACAAATTCAATTCCAAAAAAGATGATTGATCATGAACATGAATTTAGTAAAAATCGACTTACTAGAAAGGATATATAGAATCCAAATGATCAAGCTTATGGTGCAGTGAATTTCAAATCTACTTAGATGCTAAAGATGTTGAATGTTACGAAGGAAAAGGATTCAGTTTTTAAGAAAAAATTATTATTACTCCTAAAAAATAATTTGGAGAATTTTGATTGGTCTTATGATGATCTTAAAAATTTTCAACTAGAGGTGATGACACATAAAATCACTTTGATAGATAGTTGTAAGAAAATTAAGTTAAAACAAAGGAAATTTAAACCATCATTTGAGCCAGCTATGGCAGCTGAGATCAATAAGTTATTGCAAGCTCGAATCATATATCTAGTTCAATAGTTGACATGGCTTACTAACCTTGTACCAGTAAGAAAGAAGAATGACGATATTAGAGTTTGTGTGGATTTCAGAAATTTGAATGAAGCCTTGGTAAAAGATAAATAACCACTTGTTAGAATTGATGAGATGTTGATTAAAAGTAGGTTGTCAGGTATATTCTTTCTTAGATGGTTTTTTAGGCTATAATCAAAGCATGATAGATAAGGGTGACAAATATAAAACAACATTTATCACCAAATGGGGAAACTTTTCTGACCAAAGAATGCCATTTATGATGGACCTACTTTTCAAAGAGTAATGGATTTAACCTTTAAAGGTCTAATAGGTAAATTCATTATGGTTTATTTGAATGATATCACCATCTTTTCAAAAAGGAAGGAAGATCATATTGATCATCTTCAATAAGTTTTTGACAAATGCCTTGAGTATGGTATTTCATTACATCCTAAGAAATCTATCTTCAAGGTTAAATCTAGAAGTTTACTAGGCCATGTAATCTATCAAGAAGGAATTACTATAGATAATTCTTGAATTTGAGCAGTACAAAATATCAAGCATCCAGAGTAAAAAGTCTTTTAGATATTTCTTTGGAAAGATAAATTTCATTAAGAAATTTATCCTTGGATTCACTAAAATTACTAAATCTTTGATGCATATGCTAAAGAAATATGTCCTATGAGAGAAAATACCAAAATTAGAGAGAGCCTTAGCAAAAATTAAAAAAATCATTCAAGAAGCTTCATACTTGGTAAAGCCAAAATTGAATGAAGACTTTTGATTATATACTTTTACTTCAAATGATTCAGTTATTGCAATTCTAACTCAAAGAAATATGGATTTAGCTGAACTAATTAAATTTTTTGGATATCAGCTGAAAGGTTTGGAGCTAAATTATTTAGACTTAGAGAAATAAGCATTTGTAGTTATTAAGATACTTCATCATTTCAAATATTATTTGGAAAGCTCATTATTTCACATTATCTTAATAGAGCTTGCAGTCAAACAATTGCTAGCTCAAAATGACATTGGATTGATTGAAAAGAAGAAAGTGGTTCATAAAGATTTAAAGTTTCATATTTTCGTTGGAAATATGTAAAATCATTAAAGGAATGAAATTAGCCAAGTTAATGGCTAGAGAAAATGATGTGTACTGAAGACTCATGAAGGAAATTAGTATGATGAGATTCTAGAATTCCTTGATACAAGAAATTTTTTGAATAATTTAACTACAAGTCAAAAGAGAGCTTTCTTCAAAAGAGCAAATAAATTTGTGGTTAAAGATGGAATTTTATATAGAACGGATTTTAAAGGAGTTTTTTTGGAATGTATTTACAATGATTAAATTGGTCCTATCTTGGAACAATTTCATGATCATTCTAATTTATCATATGAATCTCCTAAGTTCAATATCCAACATATACTTCCTTATGGTTTTTATTGGCCTACTATGTTCTAAGATATTAGTTTGAAAATTCAAAAATGTTACAAATGTTAAATTCATGGACCAAAGATCAAAAGAGCTAGAACTTCCTTAAAATCAATAATTGTAGATAGACCATTTTAGTAATGGGGCTTAGATTTTATTGGTACAATTACTCCTTTGAGAGTTGGACATAAATTTATTCTCACAGCTACTAATTACCTTACTAAATAATCTAAAGTAATGGCTCTAAGAAAAAGTTCAACATCAGATGTGATTAAATTCTTGAAAGATCAAATTCTAAGTTGTTTTGGTCTACCTAAAGTATTGATATCCAATAATGGATTTGCTTTTCAATATGAAGAATTTATAACATGGGCATCAGAAAAACTCATCTTTCTATTTTTTTCTTCAAATGATTATCCTCAATGAAATGGCTTAGCTAAATCTACAAATAAAAATCTTATTTTCTACATTATAAAGTTGATGGATGGAAACCCAAGAAATTGGATTAATTATTTGCCATCTGCATTATGGACTAACCATATTAGATATAAGAAGGATATTAGAATGTTAGCTTATAACTTGGTCTATGGTTTACCTACTAGAATTATGAACAAGGTTATAAGTTTAGCCTTAGATTTTGTGTAAACGTATAGTGAGAAAACTAATAAAGATAGAATTTTCATGATCTTGCTCATCAAACGAGAAGCCAAAATGGACAGAGCTAAAGATAATTTACTGGAGAAATGCTTCTCAAGTCAAAAGGTGGTTCGATAGAAAGGCTCTAAAGAGGACTTTTAAGATTGGTGATCTTATATTATTATGGAGTATGAAGAAGCCAAATACATTTTTGATAATATGGACTGGTCCATTTCAAATCAAGAAACAATTATCTAAAGATACATACAAGTTATTGATGCTTGATGGGAAAGAATTGCAGTTTCCATATAATGTTTTACATATAAAACATTATTTTGGATGAATTCCCAAAACTTAAATCTATATATACTAATAAATATATGTATATAGTATAGTAGCATATGTATGTATATACCTATAATAATATTTAGTACACAACGTAGTAAATAGTAAACCTTTTATATATAAATTTTAATATGAATATGCTTAGTAACAACATATATAATAAATAATATATATAGACTAATGGCATATTTAATTATAACATATATATCCTATATGTATGCTTAGATAAGTCTATATAATATTTTATAAAAGACATGTATATGTTAAAGTATTAGTTAAAAATATTTAAGTTAAAGTGTTAGCTTAATTATTAAATTTATATTATCCTAAGTAATCATTACTTGTTATGAGTGTAAGTGGGAGTGATGGTTGGATAACTACTTAGTGGTGAATTAATTTCAACAACCAAATAGTGGAATTCAAATTGGCCTATTGTATAATGATGGAAAGGCAATTAATTTTGGCAAAGTGGCAAAGTTGGTTAGTAGAATTGGTGGGAATTTCAAACTTACTTTTCACTGTAAAAAGAGATGTGGATTTCTTAGAATTGCATCATTTCTCAATTCAA
Source organism: Gnetum montanum (assembly GCA_015680685.1). Taxonomy (NCBI): domain Eukaryota; kingdom Viridiplantae; phylum Streptophyta; class Gnetopsida; order Gnetales; family Gnetaceae; genus Gnetum; species Gnetum montanum. Next base: position 538,030 of record MNCI01035354.1, read on the forward strand.
GGCTTAAGTAGAAAAAGCAAGTAAGGTGTTTAAGTGTGAAGTAGAAAGATGGTTCTTAGAGAAAGAGCAATGAGAAGGCCATTTATCCCATATGTCATGGGATGTTATTTAGAACATGTATTGAGAGCCTACTGTAAGGAAATCACCTATGGAGCATCAGGTAAAAGCCCTTTCTTACTTTGACTTTCAGATGAGTTTAGATTTCTCACTAGTGGACTTTTTATACATTCCAATGTTTAGGGCAACTTCCATGAATGTAATATTCAAGATAAAAAAGAGTCTAGTAGAGATTATTCCTAGGAAGAGGCTTTTATGTCTCAAGACATGAAAGCATCTAATTGGGAGAACCTCAAAAATCAGTAGCTAAAGAGATAGATTCAAAGAAGACAAAATTAGTTGTAGAAAGCAAAAGTGAAGACCAAGATGAGAACTCCACTATGCAAGAAGAGGAAAGAAAGGCATTTATCACAACTGAAATTACATATGGAAGGACTCTCAATATGAGAATTCCTAAAATAGTTACTCTAACTATTTTCTTTCCACCCATAGAATAGTTTATATGATATTGAGTTTCTATATTTTCCTAAGTTTTATTAGAAATAAGGTTTTTATTTCATCAAACCTTAAGTTTGGTGAAAGTTTTCCTCAAGAAAGATTTGTATTTTTGTAAAAATGTTGAATAAAGTCTTGTTTTGGTGATGATTTAGTTGGTGAGTAATTTTAAACACTAGGATTTCAAAGAATATCAAATCAATAGATATGTAAAAATAAAAAGAGATGTATTTGAAGACCATAAGTAACATTGCCTATCTAAGGTTTGGGGAAATGATCTATATAGTGCAACGTTTTTGGTTGTTATACTCATATGAAGTGTAACTGGGAGTAGGAGATGCATTATTTCTCAGTCCTTAGTGTCTCTAGATTTTAGAGTTTAAGGTGGATATAAAGTAAATCAAAATTTCATTTGCGTAAAGTTAAACTTAGCATAAGCTTGTTACAAGTCCTTACATTTAAAGATTCTAGTAGAGATAGTTAACCTGGAATAAGCATTTTGACAAAAACTCATGGTTAAGTTAACAACAATTTAACAAGTTTGCAATTGAGAAAACTATTGGAATGTTATCAAGGAAAATCCTCTGTGACTAAATGTTGGATGCTTTAGAAAATGAAAGAAAATAGTTAAAATCAAGGAAGGGAATAGTGAAGGTCTAAAATTGAGTTACAAAATAATACCCAAAGTTACTAGAATAGTAATAAAATGGAAGTTAACATTATTATCAAAATCCTTGCTCCAACAAGGGCAAAAATAATTAACATAGCTCATCATCTTAAACATTATGTTATTAAGTGAATTTTTGCTACATAAGAAATTACATCTATCCAAGAAGAAAAAAAACAATGGACTTTTACTAGTAACACTACATCACAATTTCTTTTCCCTACACAACCATCAACACTAACAAATTTCACATTTACCTACACACAAAAATATAGTGGTGACAACTGCGATTTTTGGAGAAAAAGAAGATAACCTTGACTCATGGTAGCAATGGTAGTATGGCAAAGGTAAACCAAAAAACATAGAAAGGTGATTAAACATTCAATGGTAGTTCAGTTTGGCCAAAGAGAGCCAATTACAAATGCTCAAAGAAATAACCAAAATAAGTAAAATGGGTAGTTCAAAATCCAACACTGACAACAACGGCAAAGGCAATGCCGACATGAGGATCATGATGGTAAGGGATGCAATGTCTTCCAACAATGACAGAGCTGGAAGTACCAACATTTGCAAGGTAGCAATGAGCCAATAGGTGGAATTCAAAACATTTCCAAACAAATCCACTATTGCCATAACATGCAACAACATGCCAAGGATGCTAGCCAAAGCCATGCATCCAATAGGTAGTTGTCCATCATAGTGACATCACTCTTGCCAATAAGCAATGCAATAGTAGGGTAATGAGCAACACAGCGATGAAGGTAGTGTAGCAACCATAACATGACAGTGACAAACCCTTACACTTGAACTACACCCAAAAAATCATAATTCCTATTTTAAGCTTAAGGCTATGATGAAGTATTAATAAAAACATTACATATACTATGATGGCTATAAGTGGTAGCATAAGTTTGGACAAGCAATTCAATCACAAGTATCAAAGTTGCAATTTAAAGAGACAGATCTATAGAACTTTACTTGTTCAAAGTAAATTTCCACATGATTAAGTTGTGTAAAAAACCTAACTAAAATTCGTAAATATTTGTATTTGAAAGGATACTTTCCAATTGTGCCATGTATTTCTCCAATTTTTGTAACTTCCTATGATAACTTTAGGATATTTGTCACCAAGGAAAACACTTGGCAATCATAGCTTAAATTTTTCATAATCCCTCATGGAAGCTATAACTCCTAAGGTGGTTATAAATTTATATGCCTAAGATATTTGTAAGACCCATAACTTCTCATGATTATTATAACTACCTTAAGGTCATTATAAAAGGACCTTCAAAGGTAGATTTTGGAGAGAAGATTTTTTTTCTTTTTTTTTTTTGGCCATTTGCAGGGTGGGGGTTGCAGGGCAGAAGAGGGTAAGGGAAAGATTTGAAAAAAGATAATTGAAGATTATTTGTAAGATGACTTGCTAAAGACATCAATTTGGCTACTTTATTTTAATCCTATGAGTTATTTTCTTCCCATTTTGTTTTAGTTGCTTAGCTAATGGTTTAGATAGTATCATGCTTGGCATTTAATTTTGGCATTTATCCTAGGTTGCTTTTATAGCTCTATTTTTTTGCAATATTAGACTCCTACTAAGATCTTCCCTAGAAGAGCTCATGTTGTTGAAGGCCTCAAGAGCAATTTAATAGTAATGTATTAATGAAATTGCCATGTTTCAAGAATAGAGAATCTTGGAAAATCTTTTGACATTTTGATGGTACTAAAATAGCGTCTTTATCTTTAAAGTTTATTGCCTTGGTCTCTCAATCAATAAATTGTCATATTTAAAAAAAAAAAGCTTTGTTTAATGTAATCTTTGACATTTATTAACTAGCCAAAATAAAAACTTGTACTTTGTCATTTACATAGTAGTTTTGGTAGTATAATAAGATTATCTTTATGAAATTGCTTGTTGAGATTTGAAAGTTTCAAACATTCGTAGTTATTGAATTAGTAATAACTTTATTGTGAAGTGTTTACTTGTGTCAATTTATCTTACTTAAATATTTTAGATTTCACACAAATCTTTTTTTTTCTCTCTCTCTTTCTAAGTCCATTGAATCTAGTTCTATTTCTAGTTTTCTTATGGAACTTTCTCTCTAGGGAAAATTAGAAGTAGATTGGTAGAATTCTTCTTCAATGTTTTTGTGAAATTTTATTTGTTATAAGTAGGTATTAAAAGGACCATATAGACTAAGTTATTGAACAAAATAAGAACCTTCAACAACTCATAGTATTCAACAAAGTTAGCTAAATTTCTTTTATTATAGTCAACTATAGCTTCATACATAACCCAATCATTTCAACATTCACAACAGTAAACACATACTCACAACAAGTTTTTTAAATAACTACTGAGCCTATTTGGAGGTATCTAAGCCTTGGTGTTGCTAAAGACCAACAAGCACCTAAACCTTATTCAGAGAAGCTCATTGATGGTCCAAACCCAAATGGTCACCAATATAAATAAATAAAAACCTTCTTTGAAAAATCCTAATGGTTTGTATGAGTGGTTAGTCATGCCATATAGGCTAACCAATGATCCAACCACTTTAATGAGATTAATGCATATTTTTTTAAGAGATCTTATTAGAAAATGTTGCATTGTTTTCTTTGATGACATTCTTATTTATAGTTCCAATGAAGATGAGCATGTGCAACATTTGAGAAAGATGTTCTTCAAGTTGAATGAAGCTTAATTGGTGATTAATGTAAAGAAATGTCACTTTGTGAAGAGGAAAATTATTTACCTAGATCATGTCATCTTCAAAAACCAAGTCTAGATGAAGCCTAAATTTGATTCTTCAAATACGATGCTAAAAGGAATTATGTCACATGCAATGTAGCTCATAGTAGTTAAGGCACAACTATTATAAATGTGGTGTTCAAGGAAGACTTAAACTTTAAAGTGTTTCCATATGTCACATTAGGAGATTTTAATATAGCTTAGTAAGCATGGTGAGATTAGAGGTGGATCTAGAATTATCATTTAGAACCAACATGTGGTTCTAGATGTAAGCTTTACCATGTTAGCTTGTAAAAAATAGGAAATGCTTTTATTTCAAGAAATAAGCCATTGAAACCATTAATTAGAACAAATTATTAGTTCCAACAAGCTCATTTTCCACATTAACTAAGATGAAAAGGGATGAAAATCTAGAATACCTAATTAGAGCCAAAATTTAGTTATGCATGACCTCTTTGCCACCTAAGCCATAGAAAAACTAAGTGTAAATGTCAAAAGCCATACATCATTTGGAAGATATTCTTAAAACCAAATTTTGGTTTTATTTTTCTCACTACCACATCAAGTCAAATAGGAAATGTTGTTTGAAAATAAGATATTAGTATCATCTACTAGAATTAATACTTGGTTCTAAAATTCTAGTCAATAAAGAAGCTAGCTTGCCCACCACGACAACTAAAAAAGGATAAGCACCATTTAGAACTGAGCTCTAAAACTAAGATTTTATTCTACCTAGCTCATGCTACATGTTAGTGGTTAAGTGTGATTATTAAAAAGACCTAAAAGTAAATCATCCTTGTCACATTACATAAAAGGAATCACCATTTAGAACCAAAATTTGGCTCTAAATGTAACCTGTCTGCCACATCAACTTAGTTAAAAAGAGAAACTATTTAGAACTAAAATTGGTTCTAAAAGATAGTTTTTAATGGCTCTACATCACATGGATTAATGCTTATTGTTGGCGACCGTTTGGGACGCGACTGCCAACGAGTGTCCTCGAACAGGATTTAGGTGCCTGCTGGTCTCTGGCAACACCAAGGCCCAGATACCTCCAAATAACTCAGTAGTTAACGTGAGTATGTGTGTGTGCTGTTGCGGCGTGCGGTTGTGTG
>MNCI01035354.1:543704-570290 GCA_015680685.1 Gnetum montanum
ACAAAGAGGCTGAAATCTTTATTCTAGCAAGCCATCTTGCAAACAATCTTCTTTACAAATCTTCTTTGCTCCCAAGTGTGAGAAGTGATGCTCCAATGTCTTGATGTTTTCTTCCTTTCTCCCTTTTTTTTCATCCCCCCCCCCCTTTGAAGCCTATTTATAGGATTCCAAGGTAGGTAGGGAAGTTACATTTTTGAAAATATCTCACCTAACTTCTCTCTCAAGTAACTTGACTAACCAATCAGAAAACTACTTATCCAACAAGTTAGGAAGTTACTTGCCCAACAAGTTAGGTAAGATACAATAATTTTGGGAGGTTGCAACCACAAAAGAGATAAAAAAGCTACAATGGACAAGTGGTCTTGGTGGTTACAACATCATTAAAATACAATTTCTAAAATATATGGAGGTATATATCCTTTTAATTTTGCTTCTCCAACATAAGATGTTAAGTCTTCTAAATGATGTACAAGGAAATTGCAATTCTCAAATATTCAAAAATATCTTCAAAAATATCTCTCCTAACCTTTCTCTCAAGTGACCTCACTAACCAATTAGAAGATTACCTTCTCGACAAATTAGGAGAAAGTTACAACAGTTTTAGATAGTTATGAAGGAAAATCTGCAACGTACAAGTGTTTATATCATCCATTATACAAGAATTTGGTCTTTTGTTATTTTTTAAATATAGTTTAAAATAATTATCTTTGAGGCTATGTTATCGTTTCATGTTTTTTTTAGCGCAACTGCAGACGCGCGGGACAGAATACAGAAAAAAGTAGGTTCAAAATTTGGGGGTTTTCCACGACCGCGTGTTGGATTGGCATTGCCATTACAGCCTTCGCTTGCTTTTGCTCGCCGGCCGTCTGCGCTTTTGTCGCTACTCCTGTAACAGAAATCCGATTTTGCCATCACGCTGGAAGAAAAGGAATTTTTCCTGAAACAATGCACCCTAAACAAAGGATTTTAATTTCTGTTTGCCCTCCTAAATTGATTTAGGGCCTCCCGCATTTTTCTTCTCCTTTCCTGCGTTTTTCCTGTTTATCTCCCTGCCACTGTTTCTACCTTTGATTTTGCCGTGGATTCGTAGTCATCGCCGAGCAGCGTAGCCTTGAAGAAATTCATGATCGCAAAACCCGTGCAACTGCCTCCTGCGTCTGCGATTGCGTCAAGGTCTGCCCTCAAGAGGCATGTGCGGCTCTCTCTTTGCTACTCCGTTCCGCTCCGCCGATTTTGATGCCTCTGTCCGTTGTTGCTCCTCTTGCCGCCTGCAGCTGCTGCTCATCCGCCGTCTTCTGCGTTCGTCATGATCATGTGTCCTCTACTCCCACAAACACGGTTTGCGGTTGAAACGGCTGTCCGGGGTTGCAGGCAAAGGCGTAGGCGTGGCAACTGGCTGCATTCTTTTTGTTTTTGATAACCCTTGTTCAGAAAACGCAGCTCACTGTGAAAGAAGAACAGAGAAGCCCTCCGTGACAAGTGTTTGACGAAATTATAAATCAAATGTGAAGTGATTTCTTGGCATTTTCTTGCTCAATTCCAGCAGCTAGCATCATTACGTTTTTGTTCTATCGATACTGCATTTTTTGTTTTTCTTTCTTGTGGTGTTTGACCTTGTTGCTGCAAGTTTCAGTAATTGTTTTCTGGCAAAGCAATGTTCACAGAGAATGGGGATTCTAGTAACGAAGTGCTGAGGAAACCTGTTCCTTTTTATCCACATAAATGTTTACTTTTGCACAATATATTGTTTGAAACTGTTCTGTGAAATAATGAATTGCTATATTCTCATGGTCTCTTATAATAATACAAGCACCTCTCTCATTCTGCAGCATTTGCTTATAGAGAAATATATTCTCAACCTTTACAGAGGAAATACTTCACCCTGCCTGGACTGCTGAATTTGCAGTATTCATAAACTAACCTCATTGAATTATAAAGTGGAACAACATATTGATGATTTTGTATTTCTCAACCAAGCTTTTCTCATATGTGTTTTTCCTAAAAATATGAGAATGTCTTTGTGTACTTATTCTTTTTTTTTTAAACTGAAAATCAAGCTACTTCTTCACAAATTCTTAAGTAATTGAAGTCTGCTCCATGAAATGGCCAAATGTGACAACACTTATGTAAGCATGGATTTATCAGAAAGACAATTCTAAGAAAGTCAAATCTATAGGGCACATGAGGTAAAGGTCCACAAAAAATTAAAAGCATTACTTATAAAGAGAAAGTTGTAGCTCAAAAAATTAACCATGTAAGCTTCAAGCCATTTAGAATCAAATAATAAAATTAAAATTTACATCTATTCAGAATTTTTCACAAAAGTGCTATCATTAAAACTTAAGTTTTATTCAAATGAATTAATAGCTAGAACTAGAATATGATTCTATTGAACTTGATTACCACATTGGTTGTACACTATATTGAGAAGCTTAGATTGGAAATAGAATGCAACTCACATTAGGTTAGCATCAACATTAGCTAAGGTAAGTAGAACCAAAATATAGAACTGAAAATCAACTCTATTCATATCATTGTAATTGGGACCACTAGCTCCATCATTTCAATAAACATGTCAAAGTGTTTTTTTTTTTTTTTTTGTTTGGAAAAGGCATATAGAAACAAAATCTCATTTTTTAAGAATTAATTCTATAAAATAACAAGGCCACATTAGATATGTCTCATAATAGTTAATACATCCAATTACTAAAAGAAAGTATTAGGCCTCACACAACTAAAATATAGCTCTAAAATAATCACTTTTATAAAAGAGCTATAGGATCCATAGTGCTACTTATGTATATATAAAAAGGATGAAGAGGAAAGAGAAAGCTTCAACTCAAAGTGTGCATAGCCAGAGGATTAGAGTATGCATAGCTAGGTTAGCATCATGAAGATCTTATAAGACACATCATTTATCTAGCATGGAACATAGATAGTCCCTTAGGCATTTATGACAAGATCCCATGCATGCTACTCTTACCCAAAAGTACTATAACTTTTATGTGCAAAGATGAAAGCTGGTCTTTACATTCTACATAAGGAGCTAGACTCCAAACATGAGTTTGAAATTATCCACAAAATGGAAAAGAATATATTCCTTCCTCATATGATAGAATATAACTCTCTAAAGCTTACATTAACATGCTAGCCCAACTAGTAGATGACGATGAGGAAATTTCAACAAGAAAAGATTCTATTCTAGCATATGATTAAGATAATTACAATAAATTCAAAGGTTATTATGAAGAGGATGGTCAAGTGGTGGAATCCTTGCAACCATCAATCCCTGACTTTATGATTAACCCTTTATATTCTACGCAGGTAACACCTACCACCTCCTTTGGTCAAACTTCCTAGTTGATTTTCCAAGTCTTCTTCCTATTCACATCTCTCCCAATTGTAACTCAACCTCGTTACATGTAGCCACCACACAATGTTCCTTCTATGCCACCCCCATTCATCATCCTACCATACCCTTCTTTGGGACCTCAAGTCCATTTGATTTCTTGTACCCCATTTGTTCTCTTTATCCTACAAATTCCTTCTCCCTCTTAAATCCCCCTATAGTAATGGCAATGAGGCCTTTCCAATCAATTTCATAATCCATCACCTAACCTCAATCCATTTAACCGCCAATATAGCTAAATGTGTAACCAATACAGCCTGCAAGTGCACCTCAGAACCTAGATCAAGCTTTTCAACTAATCTAAAATATTATTAATAAAATAAAGTAGTTTAAGGCAAGTACCAACCAAATGGTAAAGGTCATGGACTTTTACCAAGGCGATCCTATAAGTTTCAATGTCTCATAAATAATCCTTCCCATAGGCATCCCAATCCATCACTTCATCAAATATAACAATGAAAGTAATTCTAATGCCCATTTGATTACCTTTTGTTTCAAGTGCCTACTACTACAAGCTTGATCACACATTATTCTACATGTATTCCTCATGTTCCTAATAGAAAAACCCTTAGATTGGTACCGAGTGCTACCTAGAGGATCTATCTCATCCCTAGATGACTTGATAAACCAATTTGTTAACCACTTCAAGTATAACTTGAAACCTAAGACAATACTTGATTAGCTTAGGAAAGTAAAATAGGGGTCCCTTGAAACCATCCAAAAACTTATACAAAGATGGAGCACTATGATCAACAAAATACTTGAATCCATGTTTGAAATACATCTTTTGGCCATTTTTAAAGGACTAATTAATGACTTTATCAAGTCCAAGCTTTATTATTTGGATCCCTAGTCCCTCAATCAAGACTTTTCCCAAGTCAAGAACATAGAGGACATAGTAGAAGCCACCAATAAACCTACCTATGTAACCTACAAAAATCAACACATGAAATGGAATAGGGACAAGGGCAAACAACTGCACGTAGTCATGGCCACTATGGCCAAAGAACCTAAAACAACAAAAAGGCCAAAAACCATACAACCTAAAGCCCCTACCATTGCTCCCTAACCATCAATGTTTGGTGCTTCCACATGTAACTCTTCAAAGCCTAACTTCAAGTAGAAAGATAGGTCAAAGTACACCAAGCTACCCATGAAACCATCAGATCTTCTCAATCAATTTCTAAAGAGTGATCATATACAATACAAGAAACTATCTAAGAATTCTTGTAAGAGGCATGATAACTTATGTGAGATTACTAAGGATCCCACCATAGCCACCAAAGATAACCCTCCCATGCTTAAATACTTTAAGTTAGGTAGGTTCTACCACTACCAATAGCTTCCTAGCCATGACACTAATTTTTTCTTGGACCTAAAAGATGATTTACAGAAGATGATAGATAGTGGAGAGTTAGTTCTAGTGGAGATTACTTAACACTAATAGAGATCCTTTTTAGCAACAAAGCAGATATTATTACAACCTTTTCACAGCCTTTTCCAATACAAATCACTAGAGTAGTAGACCTTGAAGCAACATTGATCGCAGTATAGATTGAGTGAAAGGCAAGCGTAATTTGAGGGTAGAACACACCCTATACCCTACATTGGTTATTACAATATATTTCTCATATTTGAAGGCTTTTAAAGGCAACAATTTATACCATCTAAATTTTTGTTTCAAACATAATCTTTCTTACAGTATTTAGTATAAAGTTTGTAGTTTGTTTTGTTGGCCATATTGTTTCACTTTTTCTCTATTTCAGTATTAGCATTCTATTTTTGCATTTATACATTTTTGCTCATTTCTATCTTCATCATCTAGTAACAAACTTTTAAATCCTTAAGAGATCAACAAGATTGTTTAAGATGCTCCAGATCCTTCCAAGGCCTATGAATCTTAGAGTTGAACTATTCCATGTTGAGATTTTTAGTTTTTAGCACTGAAGTTTTAGTCGTTACACTTCCTAATGGATATTAGAGCATGGTCATAACCATGACCACATACATCATGAACAAAACCATCAATAGCAAAAACAAAGACAAATTTTCATAGGAAATTTTGTACAATAAAATCCCCAACCTCACTCAAATAAAGATATTTGAGTACCACTATTATGTTAAGATACCAAAACAATGCCTTAACAAGATTGATAATAGAGGAAGAAAGTGCATCTCTCTTTGATATATTTCCAAGATCTTAATTTATAGATGTTATGATCCAATAGATCATAAGTGGCACTCATCATAAAATGTAGTTTTTTCCAAGAAGAAAACTTTGGTACAACCAATTTTCAACAAGACAACAAAAAATGAACAATCAGCTCAACCCAAAGTTAAGGTCATAAATAGGCCCTCAAACTCAAATATTAAACACAAACTTCTAGATGAAAACTAGAATATCAAATACTATCACCAATATGACATGCTCAAATCTTAACCAAGAACAAAATAATGTCAAAGAGGCTCTTAAAATTAAATAATAAAGAAAAATCATGGATAACAAATATGAAGCTATCATGAAAAATTAGACTTGGAATTTAGTAGACAAATCAAAACAAAAAAAAAAATACTTGATTGCAAGTGTATGTACAAAACCAAATTCAATAAAAAATAAGAAATTATTAAACACAAAGCAAGAATTGTGCAAGAGGATTTAAAAAAAAGAAACACATTGACTATGAGGAGATATTTTCTCTAGTAGAAAGCTTTGAAACAATCAAACTTATCCTTTTCATAGTTGTTCACCATGGTCTTAAACTCCACCAAATAGATGTGAACTCAACTTTCCTTAATGGCATTATAAATGAGAATGTTTGTGTCTATAAGGTTGAAGAATATGTTATTACAAGAGAAGAAGACAAAGTATGCAAACTAAATAAAGCATTATATGCATTAAAGCAAGCTACAAGGACATGGTTTCATATAATCAATGACTACTTGTTAAAAAAAGATATTCAACTTGCACATTAAAATTAATCTTCTACTATAGAGATGATAACAAGAACTTTATCATCATTTCTCTTTATGTAGATAATCTTATTTTCACAACCATAAACAAGAAGTTAATAGAAGAATTCAAAGTTGACATGAAGAATGAATTTAAAATGAAATACTTAGGGAAACTAAAATATGTTCTTGTGATACAAGTTCATCAAGATTAGGGAATTAAATTTAATCAAACCTAATATACTACCTCCATGCTTGAAAATATAAAATCAACAAAGAAAAAGCCACCAAGGCTCATCTTCCTCACAACCTGAAACTTGATCACAACAAAAACATAAATCTTATTAATGCAACATAATATAGAAATAGAATTGGAACCCTTAGATTTCTTTGTCACACCAAATTAGATCTTAAGTTTGCAACCTCTTATTTATCACAATTTATGTAAGAACCAAGACACATCCATCATAATACATTCATGCATGTTTTGAAATATGTCAAAGGCATAATAGATCATGGTATTATCTACACCAAGGAAAATAGTCACTTTCATGCCTACTGATATGTTGATTATTATGGAGATCATAACAATATAAAATCAACATTAGAAACTATAATATTTCATTGTGATAATCTAACTTATCAAAAGTCAAAAAAACTTCTATTAGCCTCTCAACTTGCGAAGTTAAATTCATAACCATGGCCAAGTGTATTCATTACATACTTTGACTAAAGAATCTTATGGCTCATCTAGGATTCCAAGTTGATCCTCCAATCAAATTATTTTGTGAAAACATAGTAGCTATCCAACTATCCAATCATCATGTTGATCACAAATAATCAAAACATATAGCCATAGAGTACTATTTCATAAAGCAATAAGTAAAGGGGGAAACATAAAACCTCTTCATGTGGATACAAATTATCAACTTGCAGATATGATAACAAAATCTCTTCTCCCATACAAGACTAAATACCTCAACAAACTCATTAAAGTTCTCAAGATCAAAGGATAAGAATCAGTTCTTGCATTTCAAATTAAAGGATGCAATATTAACATTAGTGTGATATTCAAGAAGATAATAACTTTTTAAAAGGAGGACTTGAGCAATAGTTGAAGACAAAAAAAATAAAAGAAAGAAAACTTTATTTGTATTTTTATCAAACTGATGGATGGATGTACCATTTTTTGGCCCCAATCCATCATGTTTTAAAGTTATTTCCATATTGTTTGTAGTGGGAATTGTCTCTTCAATATCTCCTATCATGGCCACATTATTTTTCTATAAACACTAGAATCATATGATGTTGTAACACTTTAGTTTCTAAGATAATAAATAGATTCATGAATTTATCCTCTCACATTCCACTTTTATTCTTTGATGCACTTTGTTTCTCATCCATAGTTATTCTTAACTATATTTTTCCATTAACTTCATCATTCATCTATTTCAATAATTCCATTACTTCTTTAATACATCTTCAACAAATTTCAATAGCCCATATCGATCAACTTGCATAAAATTTTACACTCTAGGTTCAATCCATTTCAAGTTTTAGCATCAAGACCAATCAATTAATATTTTTATTTAAGTTGTAGAGCATCTTAAGGAGAACTTGCAGATATAAAAGCATCAAAATCTAATTTATAAATTGAAATATATCGCTAAAAATAGTTTCATCATGAGTCATGCTCCTATCTTAGTATTGTAGGTTTTAGACCACAAGTTCACCATGACTCATGGTATTATAATCATCGTTTTCTTCTTGACCATGACATCCGATTCACTCGTGGTGTTAACCACAATCCTATCACAACTCATGATCCACTTGTGATTATCAACCATGACTCATGGTTATCTTGTGGTTCAAAAAACATTATTAACCATGAACCATGGTTGCATCAATGTTTAGATTTTAGATAAGGTAAATTCACCATTATACCTAATGTCCTTATGGTATACTGACCATGACACATGATTCACTCATGATGAATGATAGTAAAAGAAAAATTTCTTATAACCCATGATGAGGATGTAGGTCATTACTCTAGGACTACTTAACTAGTTTCATGATGATGCAAGTGTCTAGTTAATGGGTAAGTAGTAGTAAGTAGAGATGGAGAACAAGAAATTCATCTAGAATGCATCACTAGCCAATGCCAAGGTCCATGCACTATAAAAGAACATTTCCACATTTTAAAAGAAAAGTAAAGGCCTTTCTACAAAAAAATTGGAGATTTACCAAGATGGAAAAAGAAAGTGATTATGTGAGAGATGTCCCAGGGTGGTGGTTCTCCTGGGCTCTCCCCATGGTTTTGGGGCCATGGAACACTTTGAGATGCCCTTAGGTGACTCTCAAGTGTCAGAAAATCCACCCTGGTTTGGTGGTACCAAGCTATCAATAGGACACCATCTTATTGTAACTCTCTTCTAAGTCCTCTTCATTCCCCCCTCACCACGGAGAACTACATGGCCCTAATTCTATGGCAATCATAGATATGTAGGTAGCTAAGACTGGATAGTTTTGGTGTGGCGCCAGGCCACACCTTGTACCAGATCATGATGGATCTAGAGGTGAGGCACCTTCCCTTGTAGGTGCATCATTTTCCCTCCCACCAATGTTGTCTACAAGGTTGTTTGTGTGCTTGTTTGCATCATCCTCATTTTGAGTTGGTTACCCTCCGTGAGGTGCATTGCCATATATGTTAAGAAGTTGTGATCCTACTTGCACTCACTCAAGAGTTTCTTGCTTGCTTGAGGCATATTCCCCAGGTCTTTCACCCCAGTTCCATTAGATCTTAGTGAATTCCTTGCAGTGTTGGAAAATGTTGGGGCAACGTTGTTACAAATGGTATTGGAGCATTTCTGAAATTGTGTTGTGATATGAATGTGCTCTTTAGTTGTGTTACTCCATTGAGGTTGTTCAATTGATGGTCCTTTCAGATTGATACCTAGGTGATCTAGGATCATATCCTTATGTATTCTTTGAAGAGTTTCCTTATGGCAATGTTTTACGCTCTTCAGGAGGGGATAGATGTTAAATTGTGAACAACTGATGTATGTTGCTCTCCTTGAGGATGTAAACGATTGCATTGTGGTGATGTCCTTCACTTGTTTACTTGCGATTGGACTAGTTGTGATTGTATGTGATATGGTAGAGAGGATTTCTATTGGCAACTCAAGAATTTTTTTACTTAAGGAGCTCTCATCTCTGGTTTCCAGTGATTCCTCTAGGAGGAATCGGATCAAGTCTCCACTTCAATTTTCACCCAAATGACATGTTTAGAGATGGCATTTGTTGAATTGTTTAGGATAGTATATCCTTGCACTCCCACTCACCCTAGATACAGTGAGTATGGGAAAATACAAATTGGGATAGGATGGTTCCCAGGTACCTTATGATGGAGGTCCTTCAAACATGTGCTCTTGGTGAGCCTTGTTCTGGGTGGTTTAAGACCGTTGCCGATAGACTTTGTACGCTCATGTTTACGATTGTATCTTTGTCAATTTGTGTATTCCTATCTTCTGGTTGCACTTTAAAATTTTGCATGTGTTATCTTTTTTGTGTCTATCATTCATAACACAAGGCTTGGTGTTCTATGCGGTATGATGACTTATTGTTGGGAACATTGAGGATGCATTTTGAGGTTTTTTGTGCCATTCCAAAGCCAAATGTTTGTTATCTTGTTTGAAACTCCTTGTGCATGAGGCATGATTGCCCTTGTTATTGATCTTTGCGAGTTGTGCTCCCTTGTTTGAGCTGGTTGTGTTGCCCTTGGGTTTGTGGCACCACTCTTTTGATTGATGACATTTCTTGGTCACTTGGATTCAAAGACTACTGGTGTGGGTCATCCTATTATAGGTTCTTAATGATACCGCATCTCTTTCGATGAGATTCTTTCTTGTGGATGCATCCTCTATGATGTTACTTTCTATTATGAGAATTGGTTTTATGCAGACTTGTTGTTGGATAGACCTCAGTCTTCCACCTTATTTGTGGGTTGAGATGATGATTCTCTATTGCCCATGCCTTTTATGATTGTGTTGAGATTTTGATCCTAGTTGAAACCAATGTTAGTGCTAGGAATGATTGTTGTATATGAATCTTGGAATTCTAAGAGTGTACTAACTCTCTCTGGGTGTGCCTCATGATGAAATCATTTGTTGAGTGTATCTAATTAAACCATCAATGTTTTGCATGATTGATCTCTATGCATGTTACTGAGGTCTTATTTTTAATGATGTGCAAGAGTGATATTACCTTGTTATATGATCATGCTTGATGGTTACATATGAGGCTAATGTACTGATCGTGTTCCTACTAACTTCTATGTTTTTGAGCTTTTGTCTCAGTGTTTGTAGGTAGCATAGATACAGAGATGTAGCCAGTGGTGACCTTAGTTGATTCTGTGAAGACTATGTCTATGGGGAAGATATGTGCTCTTAGGACCTTCATGAATTGATTATTGGTCTCAGAATCCCAACATTGGGTTGTGGATTTATCAATACCTTGGCTATGATGAATCAGCAGGTACATTATGATTTGTTTGCCTCTCTATGCTGGGTGAGGACTAATAGAGGACAATGATCTATCCTAGACCCTACATTTATTAGGCTAGCAGATGGCATGAAATGGTATCCTTGGCCATGCCAGATACTGATGGCCTAGGAGTGGCCAATGCATTGAGGTACCACTATGGCAGTTGGTGTATACTTGGTTGGCATGTTTTGTTATTCGATCATTGTGTTCATGTCCCGAGTCATTTTCGTTTGATGATAGTTATGTAGTGGGTTCAGTGTGATGGTTGATCATGTACATTTTGAGACAGTGGTGAAATATGACATATGATTGTTTATGCTTCATGACAGAGACAAGTTTTTCTCAAAATAGCATATTTCTTTTGTGGTATGCTCTTGGTGGCCTAAATTCTTCAGCCTAGGATGGGCTTGGGTAGTTCATCCTATAGCCTTCTAGGCCTAGGTAGAATTCCCAAATACCATGTATGTTCCCATTAAAATTTATTCCTATCCTTGGGTGTGTGAAATGTATCCTTGTGCTATTCCCAATTCAATTGTATGCACTCAAAAGTTCTAGATGTATTGCCCTATGTGACTCAGTTTTCTTCTTGTTGTAGGCCTATGCCACACCCTGTGACCAGGCCAAGCTTGATGTATGGTGTTTTTCCTAGTGCTTGTTTTGAAGCACCCTTGCTATATGTTGTAAATGGCCTTTATGCCTTGATGCAAAATTCTATTAAAAACCTCATGGGAAATTCTTAGTTGTAACACAGTGTTGTAATGAATGAACCAAGGCATGTCCTTGCCCATTGTGCTCTTGATATAGTACCATGTGTTCTTGGTGATGTTGGCATGCCTAGATAGTGTATGCTTTAGTGAACATCCTTGAGACAGGACAAATCTTGGGAATCCTTTCTCTTGTGTTCCTGGACTGGCAAAGATCTTGTTCATAGATGATCTATGGTGGTATGTAGCTTGAAATACACAAACAAATTGGTTTGATGTGCTTGTTCTTGATAATGGGTGGTTCATTGTGGCCATGGGAATTACAATGGAAGACTGAAATTCAAATCAATGTGATGTCTAGTGGTGTATTTGAGTTGAGTTCTAGGTATTGGCACCTACACTCACTCTTCCATGCTAGATGCGATCGTGGAGTAACTTTTCAAATGTTGGGATGGTGGTCCATCCTTGAATAAATGATGTTACAAATACAGAAATTATGACTTCTCTTGGTGGCCTTGCTTGGTTGGCTTGAATGTGCTCAAAACACTTGAGCTGATGCTCTCATGATTAGGGGCTTCTAATGATTGTGCATGTGGGTGTGCTTTTGTAACCGATTGCTTTTGGTGCTTCTGAGCGCTATGGTGTGCTCTCATGGCTTGGGACTTATTGGTGCTTTTGTGGTCAATGGTGTGATTCCATGATAGGGGACTCATTGTGCCTAATCAACTATGGTATCTTGTCGAATTTTCCAATGTACTCTATCCCTTATGTACACTGATGTATCACATTGTCCCTTCCTAATGTATTGTCCCATGTCCCTAGTGTAATGTTAATTCATGTTGGTGTTCTCACCTCCCTAGTGGGATAGTAGAGTTAAGCATGATATTACTTGATGAATCTTTAATTCTATGAGGGGTCATTCTCCATTTAAATGGATGCCCTCTTCAGTACTTGAAATAATAAGGTAGGTGGTATTAAGATGGTTATTTCCTATTTGGGACCTAGAAGCAGTTGATGTTTGTGACTTGTTCCTAGTAGTTGCCCCATGTTTGTGAACTCTTGGGGTTTGTTTTCAGAGACAAAATATTGTTACCTAGGTGAAATTCAGGGAACCTCCTTTGTGAAGCTGCATTTTTTATGTTCCTTCTTGTAAGCAAGGCATGATCTTATGTACTCAATTAGATTTTGGGGGCTTCAAAGGAACTTCCTTGTTGGGGTTCTTTAGTAGACCACCCTTATTGTAAACACTTTGGGGATGAATTGTGTAGTGTTTTGAGTTGTAACTGATGTTGGTGAAGCCCATTCCATGTAAAACTATCTTGAGGACCCAGTCCTCCTATGGGAAAAATGTTGTTGTTAACTTGTGTCTATTGTTTGGGTTGAATGATAATAGGTAGTGGTGTGGCCTTGTCCACCACAAATTGATGTAAACAGGCTTGACTAGGGTGTATGAAACAAAAACCTAGATCTCCCAAGATGAAACAAAAATCCCTCTTGATAAAATTTCAAAGGGATGAACTGCTTGGTGTCTCGAGTTGTTCTCAAGGTGAAATTTAATTTGGGTAAGACTTGTGAACCCATGTCTTCCCTCAGCTAGTAATAGTTTGACGATATGGTTTTTTTGGCTATATTGACTACTTGGATATGCATTATTTGTAAGGTGTAGCTGGTCTGCGATACTTACCTATGGACGAAACCTCCCAAAGAGGATCCTTCCTTCAAGTGCAAAAATATAATGAAAGGTGTTGATCATGATATAGGCAGTCATTCTTGATATAGTGGGGAAAATAAAATTCTGGGAACCTAGATGTTCCTTGGAGAATTCATGATTTGGTTGCTCTCAGAGGTGACTCTATATTCTCTCCTGGACCTAGTATTCAAAAAATGGTGCTTGTTCCATAACTTGGAGTGGGAAGGATAACTTGTACATTGCAAGTGCGGTTGATCCTTCTCCATGAACGGGATATTATGGTGGCATTTGATGATGTGCTTATGGTTGACATGAGATGTGTGTATGGAGGATTGTTATGGGGTTGGCTGTCCAATAGATTGTCCACTTGTTCTAACATTTGAGCAAGCATTTTTTATGTTGGAAAATCACAATAGGTGTTGATGACAATTTGGGCTTGTTGTATGATAGCCTCTTGGAGAAGTTTCTAAACAGATTTTTGGATCTTCTCTCTCGTTGTGGCTATGGAATACTATTGGATGATGAATTGAGGTATGTGATGTTGGTGTTTGTGGATGGCAAGGTCAAGCTCAAAATATCTGCCCTTGTACCTTGTTTGGAAGGGAGCACATGCTTGACTCCCTTCATACCATCTTGAACATACATGATGAGAAAAAAATGCACATGGTACTTATGCACGTGGAATCAGTGCTTAGATGGTTGCACTGGTGAGACCCCATGGGTTTGGATGCGAGTAGCAGAACATGGAGTTCTGGCAAGCATGAGTTGCTTACGGAGACATGGCTCTTTTGGAGCATGTCCTCCCTCTCAGTCTAATGTTCCCAAGTCCCTCACCATGGGTAGTGGCCTTGGTGAGCCCCCAAAATTGATGATTAAAAAAATCAATGGTTGCTAAGATGCCATCCACAAAGGAACTCGATGAGACTTGTGGCAGAGGAGCTATCTTCTTGCATAAGTATGGGTTTATGCAAGAAGATATGTCTCTAGACCCTCAGAAGGGATGGATCTAGGGGACACCTTAGAGACATTGGCCCTTTGGGTTGGACTACTCCTGCTTGTTATAGAGTAGGGAAGTCTTCAGGCTTCCTCCAATTGCCCTTGCATTTCATGCAAGGCATTGGATGGAAGGATGTATCAAGTGTTGGGGTTGGTATCTTCCTTCAAGCTTGGCATCAGAGGAGTTGACGGATTCCCAAAGTTGATGGAGTTCTAAACCCATACAAAAGTGTACTCTTGAAGCTATCCTAGGCTCCACTCCAAGGACGTTGCTTCTTTGTGTGTGGGAGGATTGTGAGAGATGTCCTAGGGTGGTGATTCTCCTGGGCTCTCCCCATGGTTTGGGGGCCATGGAACACTTTGAGGTGCCCTCGGGTGACTCTCAAGTGTTAGAAAATCCACCCTAGCTTGGCAATACCAAGCTAGCAATAGGACACCCTCCTATTGTAACTCTCTTCTAAGTCCTCTTCATTCCTTCACACCCCGCCCCACCTTCACCACGAAGAACTACATGTCCCTGATTCTACAACAGTCATAGATATGTAGGCAACCAATGTGTAGCCAAGACTAGATAGTTTTGGTGTGGTGCCAAGCCACACATTGTACCAAATCATGAGGGATCTGGGGATGAGGCACCTTCCCTTGTAGGTGCATCGTTTCCCCTCCCAATGATGTTGTCTACAAGGTTGTTTGTGTGCTTATTTGCATGGTCCTCATTTTGAGTTGGTTACCCTCCATGACGTGCCTTGCCATATATTTTAAGAAGTTGTGATTTTTCTTGCACTCACTCAAGAGCTACTTACTCGCTTGAGGCATATTCCCTAGGTCTTCCGCCCCAGATCCATTGGATCTTAGTGAATTCCTTGGGGTGCCAGACAATGTTGGAGCAACGTTGTTATAAATTAGGTGAAAGAAAACCTTAGGCATCTCCAAGAACAAATGAAAATAATAAATTTAAATATTAGCAAATTAGCTAGGAAAAATAGTAGCCTCTTTATGAAAGAAGTTTATGCAATATGATAGAAACTTGCAATTGAGATTAGTTCATGATAAAATGAAGTAAGAAAGTAGGAAAAGTTCAAGGAGCACTCTAGAGATTAGGTGGGCCTACAAAAAAATATCAACAAGAAAGAAATTAAGATGATCAAGACCAAATTAAATACTACTTTCCAACAACTTGGTAATCCTAACTAGCAATCTAGCATCAATGTATTCACTATAATAAATTAAGCAAAGATTAAAATGAAAGAGTTCCAAATTAAGGATATGATCCAATACATGGAGTTAGCCAATCTACTATATGTCAACCTAGCCATGCTAACAATAGGTAGGCCTAGAAACAAGTTGGAGAAACAAGTGATCACTATGTTCTCTCTCTATGAATGTAAGGACCAACTCCATAGTTAAGCCAAGAAGAAGCTACACATTGCTAATGTAGAGTTGGAGGTTCTTAAAATAAAATTTATAGATTAGTAAAAAGTTGCAAAGAGCCTAGTGAGTTGAATGACAGTTACTAGGACCTTAAGACACAAGTGCAAATATTTAACATAAAATGTACTAAATTTTTAGTATGGTTTGTTTAAAATAACAAAATGTTTTTGAAACTTTTATGTTCAAGTGATGTACTAATAACACCCAGTTTGGCCAACCTTGCTTAGATAGTTAATTACCAATAGACTAACAAAGAAAAGCTTAAAGTACTTCTCAAATATTTTTGCATGAAGAGAGTAGCAATAATAATAACAGATAAACCATAGATGTAGTTTATACAAGAAAAGCCACCACCACTAGCTACCACTTAAAGACTACCATCAAAGAATTTTAAAATCTTATAAATTTTTTACATTGTTAATGTTTGTTTAGGTTTTTTATTATCAATATTTATTAATATTTTAATAAATTTTGTAATGCAATACTTAGTTAGTCAATCAATTTGCTTGTTAGTTAATTAGTCTAAGTCACTTCCAAAAATTTTGTAATAAACTCTATTCCAATTTTTTTAACTTAAAAATGAATATTTAATTAATCATAGGGGTATGATAAATAGTCATTAATATGATTTTAATATAGTAGATGTGATATTGTACATATGATATCATAGTTGTGATATCATACGTCTCCATGCAATGACATAAATGTAATGTATCTAGGGATCATTTTGGATATAAATACCCCTCACCTACCATATTAATGACATCCATTATTGCAATAGAAGGGAAACTCTTATGAGTTTTGTTCTATGATTTCTTGTAGTAGTCATCAAGTGATTACAATGTGCATTTGAACTAATTGTCTAGAATATTATTTGAAGGACTTGTATCTAGACACATCCCATGATGATAATAAGATTAAGATCATTCTTTTCCATTGTAACATTTTAACTTAGACTAGATTTTAGTTTTCGAGCATTAATTTTCCTATGTTTTTTTATATTATAACATACTTACCTTAATGATTTGCACTTTCATGCATAATAGTAAATTAACAAAATGATTTTGAGCATAATGTGTAATTACTTGGTAACTTAGTAGTAATATTTCTTAATATGTCTAATAGCATATTGTTTGATAATCATAGCAATGGTTACACTAGTATAGGACTTGTATGAAAAATTAGGAATGAATGTTCATTGTCCATAGACTACATTAGGATTTTTTTCATGTTAATTAGATTAATTACTTAATTTCTATATTTTAATTTTTTTAATTAAATATACTAAAAAATATCATTATTATATGTCTCACATTAGACTAAATCATATACCTTAGAACCACGACTAGTCCAAGTGGAAAGATAGTGAGCTGTAATCAACTATCAACCATCTAGACACCATGCTAGTTCTATTTGTAAATTATGACATGGTTACTCACAATGCTCATGTATTGTATAGTTTGGCATAGGGTCTACTCAGCCACTTATTGAAAGTTCTACTTGAGTCTTACAAAAGTTTTGTATTGGCTATATATCAAGGGATACAAATTTTTTTGGGCTCCAACATCTCCTCCACATCCTAGCCTCCCCTAATCTAAGCATTAGTACATGTTAATATTATATTTAAAATTTTCTTTATTAGTTTTCTTACTAGAGTGTAGCCTTACTTGCCTTACTATAAGATAAGCAGTAATAATATAATCCTTTTTAAGTTATGAAATACATAAGAATTAGATCATCCTGCCCATTGTGGGAGGGAGATAAAGGGGATGAGGACTAGGTAGGTGGTGATGAATCCCAAAAATAATATATTTTTTTTGAAGTAAATGAACATAGGAGCTAGTAGCACAACACTCTCACCATAATAGGATAGATGTGATCCACTAAATAAGAGTGTTTCTCCATAAGGCTACTCCATTGCTATCACACTTAGAAGTGAAAGCAGGAATTGAACCTACAACCTTTTCACCAAAAATAAGTGTCTTGACCATTACACTATACTCTTGGATCTTAAAAATAATATTAATCATAAGGAAAAAATGTTTAAAATATAGCAAATTCTTAACATGGAGTATAAGATATAAAAAACACAATAAAAAAACTTTTCAATCTTATGGACATCTAATCAAATATAAAATATTATACGTGATATTTTCAAAAATCAAGACAAGAAAATTAATCATTAGTATAGAGGGTGGTCCTATTTCTAATAATATTTACATCACTTTCAACATACATTCTTGAGCTTAAAATAGTAAAGGAATTTAAGGCAACAATAGAAATCAATGGTGATATACCAACATTTGTAGAAAAGCTAGATCTATAAGGAAATGATATATCACTTATACTTTGTAGCTTAACCATATATCAAGAATCTTTACCATTAGCTATAATCTTCTTATCAACATTAGTTTTCATCTTTGAGTTACAATTATTCTTGTTAGATAAGGACAAATTTTTTCATACCCCAAAAATTTAACTTAATAATATCCATAATTAAATTATGCATAACTCAACACTTGCATGTGACATCATAATGTTTATAACTAAAAAATAATAATCACCATAAGCATTATAAATCTTAATCAAAGTGTGCAGTAAAACTGAAATACACATCAGAGTATATTAAGTAGCAATTCATAACCATGTAATAAAGCTCATAAATTAATCTCAAACATGAAAAATTCATAATTTTCAAGAGAGTTGATATTATTCATAAGTACATAGGCTCAAATACATCATGTTCATCATAACATAAATAAAATGATAATTATGAAAACAACAAGAAAACCTTTAAAGATCCAACTTCATCACCATTAAGCTCCTAACTCCTACCATCTGGATCTGCATCCACACATGTAAGAAGGATCAAAAACCTTCTAGTAGAGACAACCATCTTGATGCACTTGGAACAAGCTAGAGGATTGAGGCATATGCTACATGAAAAACCATCTTAAGATCTATGAGATTAAAAATCATAAGAATAACTAAAATCATAACTATGATATCTATAGAATGGCAAGAAATAGGTAAACTCAGAATGCACTAGAAATTGATCATTCACAAGGACTATTAGTTTGTAAAAGATCTCACTTATTTTAGAGCTATTAGTGATCCTCAAGGACTAGCTGATCTACCTCACCTAATCTTGAATGAATCAATCCTAAAAGCAAACCCATTTTGATTATCTATCTTATCATTCTACATTAAGAAACTACCCACATAATGATCACAAGAAATGTGAGAAAACACCTATTGGCTAGAATTTTCTCCCATAATTCCTATCCATTATCATAATTTTTGTGCAATCATAGGTGATGTGGGCCAAGGAAGCCAACCCTACACTTCATAATGTCTACACATTATCACATAAATCTAGTTACCCATGATACAATAATAGGTGACATGGATTAAGTTCTAAAGCCCAACCTAGACTTCTTATAATGCCTACCCATTGATCCCACTAAATGCATCACCAAGATGTCCAAGCATTAGAGACACAAGATACAAGACACTAAAGGTCAAGAAATAGCTAAAAGAATACAAGAATGACATGTTATAGATAGAAATTAGCAACCATAATTTAACCATAATATTGGTGTGTTTTACCTAAGTTAGAGTATGTTTGGAAATGTTTCAACAAGTTTAGGATGTTATGGGATAAAAGGGTACCTATTTGAATATATAATAAGGTTTCAAACTTTAGTTAAGATGTCATCCCAAACTCCGCTAGTAAGAAAGATGTCTTTTCTTACAAAAAGATGTCTTCTGGTTGATAAGACATCTATAGGACATGAAATATGGCTTTTTCCCCTAGGAAGACATCTTGCTAGGTAGAAATACATCTCTTCTACAACTCATGAGACTTGGGAAATGCATATTTCTAGCCTTTAAGATATCTTATTCTAGTAAGAAAAAGGATGAAATAGCTACAAAAGACCAACAAAAGAATAACATTGGTCATGTACTTTGAATATCAAGATGTAAAAGCCAATAATTATGAAATAATAATTGATGCAATGAAATTCTAGAAGAAAACAAGGCATGGATTGGTTACTCTACCTTTATAATTTGTAAGACTTGCAACACACAAGGTTAAATCTACTAAAGCACCAAAAGATACATAATTACCAATGAGAGAGAGAGATGATCAATGAGAATAAAAAATTGATGTATGAGAAAATTTAATACAAAATTTAAGCTTTCTATCCAACATGGCAATAATGCCTTATGATAAAATATTTCCATTATCAAGTTCACAATAGATAGAAAAGTCCTAGTTTACATAGGAAAAGAAAAGAGTAAAGCTTTCAATATGTTTAATGAAATTATGATATTTTCCAAATATTCAACTATGAATTCTAGCATGTTCTACCATCCTTATCAACTTATTCTTAGCAAGAAACATGAAGACATTAGTAACATCTAATTTAAAAATTTAATAAAAACATATTTATGAAAAGATGCTAGTAAGAATATTCTTAAATTACAATCTATAATTACTTCAAAAAAGGAATGTTTTAATAAAATATTAATAAAGGTATCATAATTAATTGAGCATAATTCTAGAAAGCTCATGAGATCAAATCCTCAAAAATACATAAACCAATCAAAGATTAATAAGAAATAATTAAAGATAGATTAAAGGGTTAGGAAGACAGGGTGTTACAAACTTACTTTTTGGGCTATATTTTTATACTAGTCAATATTTATTATAGGATAAGTAAAAACATTCAAGGGCCATCACTTGGAGTGATAGTAAGGTGCTTTTTTTTTTCAAGTCATAAGATCTAGGTTTGAGCCTAGATGTAGCCACTAGAAAGAAATTAGCCTTTTGCTCATCAACTATCCTCCTACAACCTTACATTCATGGGATGAGCATTGAGCCTCTCAGTGATGATTCTTATAAGTAAAAAAATTCACAAATGCTTCTACCTCTTTTGATATCTTTATTCCTATTTGATTATTCTTCTTGTTGAGATTAACTTGATTTTTTATACCTTTAGCTACAGATTTTTTTTTAATCCTTAAATTCAACATGTTTTTTCTTTTTCTTAGCATCTTTTTTCTTCACTAGGGGGGATATTGGATCTCAAAAAATAAATAATAATATTTAAAAATTAGAGTACATTAGATTATTAAAGAGAAAGTCTAAAGAAAATGCCTAAAAAACCTGCCCTCAAGGATAGGAAAAGGATTAGGTTTTACCCTTATTCTTAAGTACCATCATGAATTTTCACTTCTTACTAAAGGATTTCTTGTAAAGAAAAGGAAAAATGTCTCTCTAAAGATAAAAGAATATATCAATCAAAAATAATAAATAAATAGGAACAAAAGTTAAAAGATTTTATCATTGAGCCTTCAAAACAAAAATAAATTAATATTGCATAAAATAAATTAATTGTTCAACTTTCACAAGGAGCTTTTTTCTTGAAGTTGTAGCAAAAAAGTGCCATCTTTAAAAATCTAATATTTAAGTCCTAAAAATAAGTCATAGGTATGCTCTTACTACTGGAAAATAACTACACATCAAAGCTTCCAAATAGAGTAGAGAACAAGTGGTTGACGACATATCTAAATGTAAAGAAAGAAAGTTGACAAAGTAGGTTGATCACCAAGAATGACATGATTGATGCTTGCTTAAAAGTTATTTCAATTTATAAATGTCCATTTCCAAGCATGCTGAGTAACAAGAAATTCAAAAAAACATGAAAAAATAAGTCTTCACTTCTACAAAGAGGTTATTTAAATTGAAATAATTCTCATATGTTTAAGAAAAGTCCCAATAAGAAGACCTTAATGAATAAAATACCATAAAAAATATGAATTTTAGGAAAGGTAGAAGCATTCCAAATATATTTTATTATTATAAATAAAATCATTCTATGTAATAATCTCATAAGAAACTTTTGAATTAAAAGGAAAACAAAGCTGTTATCATTCAAAAAATATTTAGGAAAACCTAATGTAAACTATTATTAACTTTAAATAAAATATCAAGATTAGAATTTAATTTTTTTAAAAAAAACTTTTTTTCTCTTTCTATTCAAACCATAGAGACTGGAAGCTTCATTCCATGTAATCTATCTATCATGCATATGTCAATAAGAAACTGCAATGATACCAAATTTGCTCCAAGTGGTACAAATTCTAGATGAATTAGGAGTCCAAGTTCCTTCATTAAAAGAAAGCTATCATTAGATAATTTGCTTAAGTATATCTTTTAAAACTATAATATGATTATAATTTCAATATTTACTAAGATTGCATCATGTCTTCCAAATTTGTTTAAGAATTAAGAAACCAAACATAAAAATAGCCTTAGGAAAAAGAAGATAGTGAAGAAAGTTATTAGCAGATCAACTATTATCATTCTTAGGTTTTCCTTGCATAAGTTTGTTTCTTAAAAGGAGCAGCCAAACATAATTTTTATTAATGCACTTTGCAATCCATTTTATTGCAAGAGAAATACCCTTATTATAACAATTAATAAGGCCAAGTCCTCCATCTTTCTTACTGCTAGTGCAAATATTCCAAGCAATTTTCAAAAAACCTTCTTTATGTTCCTTAGAAAACCAAAGAAATCAATGGATAATATAAATAATTCTATCATAAGAATTTTTAGAATGAGCTTAACAACTATAGTAATAAACATAAGTTGATTTAAGCATCTGCTTAATAACTAAAAATTTTTTAGTAAGGGCAATCTTTTTTTCTTTTTATTTATCAAGCTTCTTTTTAATTTTATCAACCACATAATTTCACAAATAGTAAGATTAGGCTCAAAAAAAGGTATTCCTAAAATTTTAAAGACAAAAGCTTTTTTCAAGATTTTTCAAGGCTTGAAAGTAACCTACTCATCAATATTTTTATTACAATAAATAACAAAATTTTGTCAATAGATACAAGAGCAAGATAACATGCAATAATCCTCTACTCTAACTAAAATAAATTGATCTGTTGCAAAGAATTGTTAATCATAAAAAAGAAATCATCTTCAAAGTGCATGTTAAGTAATTATGTATCTTGATCATCAACTAAAATTCCCTTAATGATATTAGTTTGTAGATTATAATGCAAATTATGTGAAAGAAAGTATGTAGTAATAATAAAAAGATAGATAACTAGAGAACAATGTTGATGAAATACCTACTAAAAAGAAAATGAGAAAGTCAATCTAAAGTTTTTAGTAACTTGAACATTAGCATCAATGAGTAGGGTATGGATAAGATGAATAAATTAATCACCAAGTTCCAATTTATAGAAACAAAAAATAATGAAATTCCATTTCATCATGTCATGAGCTTTAGCATAATCTAACTTAATAAAATAAATATCATGGTTAGTATCAAAAGCCCACCAAATTCACTCCCAATCTACAATAACATTATTTAAGATATGTCTACCTTTAACAAAAATAGTCTACTAAAGTTTGATAATATCTTTTATAACCCTCTAAATTCGACAAGCCATGCATTTAGCTAATATTTTATAAGTATTATTAAGAAGAGTAATATGCCTCCAATTACCAATATGTTAAATATCTCCATTCTTAGGAATAAGATGAATCACATCTTTATTAATGTTTTTACCAAGAGAAAATTTTTTAAAGACAACTTAAAAAACATGAGCAAGATAATGTCCAATGATGTCCTAATGTGTTATGTTCCCATTCTTAAATAGAATCATTTTGTAACAAATATGATGTCACTTCATAAACAATGATGTAAGTTTTATAATAGGATCTAGAAGGACAAGTAATAATACTTGAAAAGGCATGTTGTAATAACAAACATGTCTCTTAGAGTAACCCTTAGGGTTTGACCTAAGGTATTTATATCCAAGAATTAGAGGTCATGCCAGCATGGAGTTGTAGAGTGAGTAAGGAAAGTAATGAGTGCTAGGTAAAGCAAGATAGGAAGGCGACTGACCATTCCTTCTAGCTAAGTACAAGCCTAACCATGGTAGCAGTGTTGAATTGTCTATAAGGAATAAATGTTGAGAGAAGAAAACCCTAAGAAACACTCAAAGCATGATCCAAATAAATAATTTTCACATTAATAAAGCATTCTTTTCATTTTCTATTCTATTCTTTATGCATAATGTTAAATGTTACATATATTTGGTGTTTACCATAACATTTGGGAACATGATATTACAATTGGTATCAGAGCAAGCCATGATTCAAAGCTAATTAGAATTAAGGGTTGACTATAATCTTACAATAAACCTTAAGTGACAATCTAGAAAGAACCATGAGTCATGATCCAAATAGAATCATGAACCATTGTTAAATGTGCATCATGTCCATGTAACCAAGAAGCTTCCTTTCTAGAAACTTTCCATGAATATATATGTCCAAAGTTTGAAGAGTCTCAAACACATACTAACAAGGTATATTAATTACAAGAACTCTGGTACAACAAGGTGATGGGACGCGATGTCACATGGGCCACAATATTGTGTACGCGATATCGCAGCTGCCACGATATCACATCCCACGCGATATCACGTTGTCCCCAGTGATATCGCATACACGATATCGCGGTGCGCTGCCAAGTCTATAAATAAGAGGCAGCTCTCCCTTGTTTCACATCTAGGCCTAGACCATAGCAAAACTCTGGCAATTTTACCTCTCTAGAGATAGAATAATTTCCATGTGCCCACAGTAGGAACTCCAAAGTGAACAGATCTTTATTCAAGCAAATATTGTACCTGAACACAAGTTTGTGTACGGAAATAAAGACAAACTTCTTGGATAAACCATGCAGTGCATGGATTAGGCTAATTAGGACTTTATTTACTATTATTTACTGCTTATCATTTAATTGCTTTATTAGTTTATTAAATCTCTCTCAACCCTTCTCTCCTAGTTAAGTGCCTCAGTATGACCGCTTCGAGCATGTGCATTACGCTTGGTGATCCCAGCAACGACTAGCGTTTGGTAACCAAGGTTGCATCGGTTCAGGGTGTGAATGGTAAGTGGGAATGGATGCTGATGCTAGGTTAATTAAGGCTTAGTTAGTTAGTCAAAGTTAGACAATTAGTCTCTTCACCCTTCAACTCATTAGCATAGGAGATAAAACAAAAAAGACATAAAAATCACATACCTCAGACTTACTTAACCATACAACCGTGACAAATACAAGTAAGTCTGGGAAGAAGATGAATGATTAACCTTAAGTGTTCCATAAGGCGTGTAGGCACTTAGTCTACGGAGTTCGACTGGATCGCACGTGTAATGCTCGTATTCGTATGGTTGAGTGTAGGGGTACCTCACCACTCATCATTGGGACCGTTGTCGGGGACTAAGTATTTGTGCGCTAAGTAGAACATAGGAAATTATCCATATTGTTGGGGGCTTAAACAAACCCTTAGGGTTAATTAAACAAAAATTTATATAACAGTTAATCAGCACACCGAATAAAATAACAATGTCTTCTTCTTCGAATAAAAGTAATACACCACCTAGCGATCATACAAGAAACAATCAGCAGTCTAAAACACATAACCGAAATCCGCCAGTTCCTCAACAGCATCGGGTAGTCTATACTCATCCTGATGAGTATATACCTGATTTTAATGTTGGCACATTTTGGCCATTTCATGGAACAGGTTGGCATGATAAAATTGATTAAAGGTTTTTGCAGTTTTCAGTACTCTCTTATTGTTAGTTGGAGGAGTGGCAAGAATTCCACAAACCATTAACTATGTTTTCTCACTAAATTCATAAGGGAGCTTTTAAAAATCCATTGCAAAGAAATTTTAGATGCTGAAAGATTGGAGGAAAGGGTCTAGTCTAGCTAAAAAAAATAAGTCTTAAGAGAGAAGGAGGCCTTGGGAGAAAGGAAGAAGTCTCTTAGAAGAGCATTTTGTAAAGAATTGATAGAAGAAATATATTGAAGATGGCTTGCTAAAGATAGCATTTCAGCCTCTTTGTTATAGTCTTGTGAGTTATGTTTATTTTTTATTTTGTTTAAATTGTTTAGCTAGTGATTTAGATAGTATCATGCTTGGCAAATATTTTTGGGATTTTTAGATTGCTCTTATTGTTCTTGTTGCATGATAGAAAATTTCTATTAAAATTTTTCCATAGAAGAGCTTGTGTTTGAAAGCCTTAAGAGCATTTTAGTAGTGAATTTTATTATTGTGCAATGTATAAGAACCACTATTGAGATTGTTGTAAGAGAGCCTCTGCATGTAGTCAAGCCGTTGAACAATTCAATAGTCAAGAGAGTTCAGAAAATATTTGGTATTTTGATAGGACCAGAATAGCT
The DNA here is from genome assembly GCA_015680685.1 of Gnetum montanum. Lineage (NCBI taxonomy): Eukaryota > Viridiplantae > Streptophyta > Gnetopsida > Gnetales > Gnetaceae > Gnetum > Gnetum montanum. The sequence goes on from MNCI01035354.1 coordinate 569,703, forward strand.
TCTTTTATCTTTAAAGTGAATCTCCATGGTATTTCAATTATAAATTTTCAAGTCTTTTGAAGATTCTATTGAATGCAATTGTTGACATCCATTATCTAGCCAAAATAGAGTCTGGTATGTGATAGTTTATGCAGCAATTGTTTTTGGTAGCATAGAAGGATTGTCTTGAAGAAATTGCTTATTTGAGCCTTGGAAGTTTGAACAATTCGTAGTTATTGAATTTAGGATAGCTTTATTGTGAAGTGTTTACTCATATCATTTTACCTTGTTTAAACATTCGAGATCTTTACACAAATCTACTTTCTTTTTCTCTTCTTTCTATTTCCATTGAATCTCGTTCTATTTCTAGTTTTCTTGTGAAACTATCTCTTTCTCTGGGCAAAATTAGAAGTATATTTGCAGAGTTGTGCTCAAATGTTTTTGCAAAACTTTATTTTTTACAAGTAGGTATTATAAGGACCGCATAGACTAGGCAATTGAACAAAATAGGAACTCTCAACAACTCACAGTATTTTGCAAAGTTGGCTGAATCTCTTTAAGATAAGTCATTTATAGTTTTACACACAACCCAATCATTTTATTTTTCAC
>MNCI01035354.1:571334-581750 GCA_015680685.1 Gnetum montanum
AAGACACTAAGTTAGCAGAAGATGAGGATGAAAGTGACCTAATTATGTCCAACTTTCTTGATATTGAATCTGATAATGACTTATCTAGTGTTCATTATGCAAGTAAATCTTCTAGCAATGGATCTAGTGATACTTCTTCCCTATCAAGTTCTAAAGAAGATATGTCTTCAGATGAAGAATGTAATAATAATGAGGAAAATGGATATAGTCTTCGATCAAAAGAAAGATTAACTACTTCTAGACCCCCAAATGTTATTCCTAATCCATCTACTAAGAGAAAAGCTTTTGAGCCAAATAGAAGAGATAAGAATAAAGGTAAAGACAATCAAGTAGAGAAAAGCACTCCAAATAAATCTTTTAATAAATGGATAAAGAAACCAAGCTTTATTGGTGATGGAGAGTATGATTTGATTGAAGAAAGTTCTATGCATCACATATAGTGACTCAGAGTATTATAACAATATCAAAGGTAAGAGACTTAACTAACCAAACTAAGAGATATGTAAGTAGGTCCTCCCCATAGTAGGCATCTACCCTTGTTGCCCTTGCATAACCCCAACTAAGGAGTTTGTGGGCCCCACAATTGATTAATGGTCATAAAAAGTTAAGGACCAACCAAAAAGAATCTATCTAGGAATTCAAACATGTCAAACTAAGACATTGAGCATAACATAGAAACTAGTAGTGAGGTGAGTTATGGTAGCATAAATGGATGATTGAGAAGGTGGGATGGAATCCTGAATTGAGGTTGTCAGAAGTCCCTTGTGAAATATGTGTTTAAAATGACATGAGAAGATCCATCCTTAGTCCAGATCAAAACTAGCCTCTTTCAATGACTTTGCATCACCACTCCAAGATCAATCTACTCACCCCAAGACATAAGAGTGCTCCCATAAAATAACCACCATTCCAAAAAGAGAAGAAAAGAGAAGTAAAAAGTGTGAGAGGGGGGGGGGGGGGGGGGGGGGCCTTAGTTAGAGGGGACCTTCAGGCATGGATGCATGTCTTTCTAGTTTCATAACTAGTGCTTGTAGCCCGTTTATTTTTCTAAGGGGTGTGCTTTGAATTCCCATCATGTTTTTTATTTATTTATTTTTTCTTTCTTCTCTCTTTTTTCTTACATGGGAACCACACCATGCAAAAACTTTATTTGTCTTCCTATTAGCAGTTGGAATGGAATGGTAAGAAGTTCATGAAAAACACCCATGCACTCAAGTAAGTAGAATAATATAAGGAGTATTGAGTTCCCTTGAAGTCGCACCCTCTACAAACCTTTGAATCTTTCCCATTTTCAAAACTACCAAGGTTACCAATTGATTAAAGTTTCTTTAATGGAAGGGACCTCAAACTCCCAAAATAAGGAAAACCATAGAGTTTATTGGATGGATGAATGACATGGACTCACTACCTATTCCATGAAAAATAAACCATGTCATAGTCATCAGACATCAGAATTCAAAAATAGAAACGAAACATTAACAATCAAAACACTAAGCACAAACCATCATTAGTAAACAATAATAGTGGCACTATGTATTGTGGCAATAAAGCACTTTTATTAGCAAAAATAACTAAAATTCACACTTCAATAAAAAAAACAAAGTAAAATATATGAGAAAGTGTAAAATAATCAAGAAAGATTCAAAGGTACTAACAATGGTGTAAAATTGGAAAAATTTTAAAAATCAAAAATTTGGAAAATAAATATCTTGTAAAATTAAAAATGTGAAAAACAAAAAGTAGACAAATTGAGAAGCCATATGGATCATTAGCACAAATGGCCATCTCCCCCATGATTGAGTTGGAAAGAGGAGATCTAAAAGTTGGAACATCGTTGTTTATCTATCAAGGTGGTAGTTGCACTAGCTTCTCTTGGCTCTAGGAAAGGTTTCACTTGCCAGATGTTGGCCAACTACTTTTTATTTGGGCTTTCAGGTTTGTAGATTAACATGACCCCAGAGAGAAAGGTTTGATTAATTATATAAGGTCCCTCCCACAATGTTTGGAATTTTTTCTTTTAGGGTATTTGTGTGGTGTTCTAATAGAGAACCTTATCACCTAGTTGAAATGTTACTTTCCATATTTTAAGGTCATGACGTTGCTTGTTGAATGCCTTGTGCACCTTATTCAAAGATAGGGCCGCCAATCGGTTTTTGTCTAGCACATTCAGATTGATCAATCTTTCATTCTATGTTAGACTTAGGTCAAGATCTAGATCACAAGCTGTTAAGAGTGTATGGAGCTTGAACTAAATCAAGAGCGTTGGAATTTTTCCATACCCTAACTCATAGGGAGAGTAGAAAGTAGGGAGCTTCCATGTTGAGTGGTAGGCCCAGAGGGCATCGTTGAGTTTGGTGCTCCAATCTCTCCTATATTTTCTTATGTTTCTTTTAAGATCTTTGTGATCTCTCGATTAGTTACCTATGCTTGATTGTTGGCTTGGGGGTGGTAGGGTGTTGTTAATTTATGTTCAACCCCGAAGTGTTGTAACAACTTTCTAAAAGTAACACCTATGAAATGAGTTCCATTGTCAAAAATTAGTGTGTGTGACACTCCAAACCTATTTACAATATTTTGTTATATAAATCTAGTAGTAGTGGATGATGTACAATTAGTAACAACTACTACTTTTGTCCATTTTGTGTAGTAGTTGACTACTATGATGATATATGCCTTTTCATTGGACATGGATATGATGGGATCCATGAAGTTAATGTTCCATATGTCAAAAGGCTCCAGTGGTTGAATCCACTATTGAGGACCTTCCATTTGAGCAGTCATCCCACCATCTTGTTAACAACATTCACAAGATCAGACAAATTGGTGAGCATCCCTAAGGATTGTAGGCCAATAGTATCTTGCCATTAAGATTTTTATGGCTGTGTGTCTCCCTACATAGTGGCCTCCATAAGGCCCTTTGTGATCATCCTAGAGAATGTGCAATTGATCTTCATCAAGGACATACCAATGAATTAGGCCATCAATGCACACCTTGTAAAGGTATCCATTGATTTCCATGAAGTGTTTGGTCCAATGAAGAAATTTTTGCTTCTCTCTAAAGTCAAGATCTTATGGCATCTCCTGAGTGAGAAGATACATGAGGATGCCATTATACCATGTTGTTTCTATGGCCATTTGGTCATATAGTGCTCTTGTAAAGATGAGTTTGTTTAGAAACTAATCAAAGAGTGGGCTCTCCTCCTCTTTATTATCCTATCTTAAGTGAGAGAGGTGGTTAGTAACTATACATTCAGTTCCTTTTTGATCTATGATTGTGAGATCAAATTCCTATAAGATCACGAGCCACCATATGATACAAGGGCTCACCACTGGCTTGTTCATCAAGAAGCGAATGGCACTATGATCCATGTGCACAAATACTTTATAACCAAGCACATAGTGCCTAAAATATTCAAGAATGTATACCACAATCATTAGTTCTTTTTCCATGGTGGTGTAATTTAATTATACTCCCACAATGCTTCAGCTTGCATAGTAAATATAGTATGGACATTGCTTATCATCCAACTATGTGAGCACTACTCCCAGGGCATAGTTAGGTGCATCCATAATGATGTGGAATGGCCTAAACTAGTCTAAAACCCATAGAATTGGTGTTTCTATGATTTTCTCCTTTAACTAATGGAATGCATGTTCACATTCCTTAGTCCAGATGAAAGGTACATCTTTCTTTATGATCTCTACTAATGGTTTTGCAATCTTAGAAAACTTTTCTATGAATCACTGATAGTAGCCAGTGTGTCCAAGGAATGATCTAACATCTTTGATTATCTCTAGTTGATGTGTAATTTCTTGGATGAACCTTATCTTTTCAAGGTCTACCTCAGTCCTTGCTTGAGTGATTTTATGCCCTAGTATAATGCCTTCTTGGACCATGAGATGGATCTTTTGCTAGTTGAGCCATAGATTTTTTTTCACACATCTTTTTAGTACTTGCTTAAGGCAATCCAAGGCTTGCTCAAATGTAACTCCATAGGTGGAGAAGTGATCCATGAAGACTTCCACACCATTACCAATCTGCTATGGAAAAATACTAAGGACTATGCATTGAAATGTTGTAGGGGAATTGCATAGATCGAATGACATCGTACAATATACAAAAGTCACCCAAGGACTTGTGAATGTTATCTTGGCCTAATCTTTTGACATAATTTGGATTTGGTTATAGCCACTATAACCATCCAAGAAATTATAATAGGAATGCCTAGAGATAGCATCCAACACTTAGTCCACAAATGGCAATAAAAATGATCTTTAAATGTTGTCATGTTTAACAACCTAAAGTTGATGTAGACCTACAACTTGCCATCTTTCTTCGACACAATTACGAGTGGCCTAATCCACTCACTATCTATGTTGGGAAGATGAGCCCTGCCTTGAGGAGTTGCTCTATTTTCTCTTGGATGATCTGCTTCAATCTAGGGTTCAGCTACCTTTGTAGCTGCCTTCTTGGCTTCATGGCTAGGTCAGTGTAAATGCAATGTTGGCATATCATTGGATCGATTCCTGTTAGCTTGAGATATGACCAAGCAAAGGTTGTTGGCCATTTGTTAACCATCTTTAACAACTTTATTTTTGTTCAGGAGCAAGTTTGGCATTAATTATGACCAGTTTACCATTATTTAAAAATGGTTATTCCATGCCAGCACGTAGAGTTTTTAGTTCTAGGGGTTCCTACTTGAAGTTATCAGGGATTTCCAACTCTTCCCAACAAGTATCATCATCTTCATCTTCAAAGAGTTAGTGATGAACTTGCTCAAGTTCATCCATGCTTTCAACATAAGCACATGTTAGGCTCTCAATTGGTTTCATGCATAATGTGCTACTATCTGAGTCAGCTATCAACTACTAGGTGCCCTCCTATTTTTTGGATACTGCATATAGACACCTTTGACTATGTATTTCTTATGCACATGGATTGCATGATTTGATGTATGTACTTTTGATTGATCAAATATTTTGCATGCAATTGCACCCATTATCACTATACACGATGCATGGAATACGCTTCTTCTCTAGCTTTTCAAATTCATTTTCCTTAGAGATTTCCAAGGAGAGGTCCCTAATGGCCATACATGCATCAATTATGCTTAACCATGCTCTTCCCATAATGATGGGGAAGTCACCTTTATAGTTTTCAACTTGAATCACTAGAAAATCAGTAGGATAGGACCACCCACTAACTATGGTCACAATGTCCTCCACTAATCCTAAGGGAACAATGATTGACTGGTCTACCAATTCTGAATAGATATTGCTCTTCTTAATAAGTGGTAGGTTCCAAGTCTTGTACATGTCATGAGAAATGAGGTTGACACTAGAACCAGAATTAGGAAGAGCCTTGCATTGCTCATGTCTAGCAATTTGCAAGTAAATGAGAGGACTTCCTAGGTTAGATCTTTTCATGGGAAGATTGCTAGTCTTGATCCAATTGAAAACAACATGAGTTAACATCACAATGTGGATCTAAGGTGGCATTTGGTTTGAAGGGCACTTGAAGGTATTTGATGCAGAGGATGATGGTGTTGGAGATGTAGGATGACCAGCTATACTAGGTTGTGAGGGTTGGAGAGGACTGTTGGATTGGAAAAAGGGTTGTTTCCTAGATTAATTATCTGAACCACTCAACCAAAAAACTAGTTGTAAATGCATAGCCCTTGTAGCATTTTCTTGCTGTGGTTAGGAGGAATCTCACCCTACATGGATGAAGTAGGAGGTAATTGGGTTGAGGGTGGAGGTGTGTGTGCAAAAGGATGCAGAGGGTGGTATGGGTATGGGTTTCCTCCTCAAGTAGATGATGAATTTTTTTGATGGTACTCTAGAGGATAATAGTGATGCTGAAATGAGGCATGGCTTGCAAAACTTCTTGGAGAGATAGGTTGTTGAATGTAGTACCCATATGGATCTGGTTGTCGATAAGGGTATTAATACCTTGGTGGTGGCATTTTCAATGATTGTGGTTGATGCCACTATTGGTATTACTCATATGGTTATGGTGGAGCTCCACTTGGATAGTAAGTTTGTTGTTGTTAGTGGAACTACCTTGGATTGCCTTGAGGATAAGGCAATCACCTAGGTGCTTACCTACGTGCTAGTCGAGGATTCAATGCATACATCCCAGACTCTTGTAAGTGTGACACCATAGGGCAACATCTCTTTGGATGTTCATAGTGAAAAATTTCATAACCAGTTTCACCATCAGAGTCTATCTCCACAACTTCCTCAATAGCAATAGCTTTGCCCTTACCTCTCTAGTAGGCACATTCAACTTCGTTTCACCTCCTATGGTTATGATCACTATTTTCTCTTTAGATTCTTTAGCAATCTTCATAGTAGTTTAGAATTTTTCATTCAAAGAGTCCCATAATTTCTCAACCTTTGTCGAAATATCAAAAACAAATTTTTGAATGGACAAGGTTTTCATGTTCACCACTTCATCGAGTGGTGACTCCTCCTCATCACAAAATTGGACCTCCTGTTTCCTAATGGAAGGATCCCTATTATACTCTTCTGAACTTTCCCTTTTTCACAACTCACCTTCTTCTTTTACTACCTGCTCTATTAGCCTTTAGATCTAATGAGCTCTTAGTTCAAATAATCTCCCTTGGGCATACACCCCAAGAGTTCTTCTAGTTTCTGCTATGATCCCATCTATGATGTGGTGAAGTTGTTCCCTCTAAGAATAACCATGGCCAGGGCATTAGTGTTACCTGCTTCCAACCTAGGATTTTCCTTCTTAGATTAGACACTTTGGAGTACATTTGGTAATTTTCATTAAATAGCTCTAACATGGTACTCCATTGGTGAATGGGTTTCAGTTCCAAGGACCAATACCAGCTCTTAGCTTCCTAAATGAGTGTCCTAGGGAAAAGCTTGAGTTTCTACTAGCCATTTTCAATGTTCTATAAGGCACAGGCATCATGGAAAGCTTGTAGATGATTCTATGGATTAGAATTATATCCCCTCTAAAATCATGGAATATTATTTATGTCTAGGTGCTTGATCTGACTATCTTTCATATGCTTGGTTCGGATCTTTACTGCCTCTGCAATTTTGAGCATGTTTTGAGCCACAAATAGAGGTTCACCATCATGATTGTGTCAATGATCTCGATGATGGTTTCTATTACCTCTACATTCTTGATGATCCTGATGGTCATTATTGTCTTGTTAATCACCTTCATCACAATTATTTCAACAATGGTTTTTATAAGAACCAAAAGATGAAGAGTAATGTTTGAAATCGGATGAAGAGGATGGAGAGGAAGGTGGATAATCACAACCACCACAGTTTTTGCCACCACTTTTTTGCTCATTATGAACACCATCCTTAGATCCCTTACTATTGTGATGTTTACTTGAGTCCATACCTTGACTATCACTTTTTCTCAAACCTGGTTTATGAATAGTTGATCATAGGTTTAGGGTCACACCCTCATTACTAACAATAGGGGGTGGAGAATCCTCATGTTGAGAATCTTCGAAGGGAGGATCCTCCTTGTCATCTCGATTTAAGAGGAACAAGGGATTTGTGAAATGTTTCTCCTTCATAAACTCATGGTGCTTCGCCTAGTGTCAATCTCACTTGCATTGTGTTTTAGTGGGATGGTAGTCCCAAGTGTCATGATCGTTCACAACGTATTCCTCATGAAGATTTGAGATTCCCAACTTTTTAAGGGTTTGAAATAGCATCTCAGGCATGAATCGATTAGGAGGCAATACAGAGTTTCCCTCCATATCACGCCATCGCAACTATTCATCCTGATGTAGGATAAAGGTGAAGTCTAATACATACTCATCTGGATGAGTATATACTACGTTGCACTCTTTTGGGATTAACAGTTTGACATCTTCATGCCTGTGAGAAGAAGAAATTTTGCAAACAAATAAAATTATTAGTGCTCTTAGTAGTTATATCTCATTTGAGAGCGATGTTGACCTCGAGTTCATCCAATGATATTAATAGTATTCACTAATCCTAGATAGTGGACATTCAACAAACAAAGTCCCCAACAACAATACCAATGATGAGCGACGAGGTACCCCTACATCCAACCATATGAATCACAAAGCGTTGACATGTTGATGAGTGGCGAGGTACCCCTACACTCAACCATACGAATACGAGTGTGCACATGCGATCCGGTCGAACTCCGTAGACTAAATGCCTTAACACCACAAGAAACACTTGGGGTTAATCATTTGTTGTCTTCCAAGGCTTGCTTGTATGTGTCATGGTGTATGGTTAAGCAAGTCTGAGGTATCTGATTTTTTTGGTATTTTTCAGTTTATCTCCTAAGCTATGAGGGAAAGGGTTGAGAAACTAACTAACTCTAACTAATGTCCTAAGTCTAAATTAACTAGCGTCAGCATCCGTTCCCACTTACCGGACACACCCTGAACTATGCAACTGCAGCTTACCAAACGCTAATCGTTACTGGGATCGCCACACGTAACGCAAGTGCTCGAAGTGGTCGTACTGAGGCACCTATTTAGCCTACGTGTGATAAGCAGCCGATTCCTTAGCCAGCCGTACACACCCGTGGGTGCTCGTAACTAAGTCGTACTTATCACACGATCTAGCCTAGCAATGAGCAGCCGATTCCTCAACTAGCCGTACACATTAGACCCTGGAGTTACCAAGCGCAGAATCCTGGAATACGCTACTGGGTTACCAAGCAGCCAATGCTCGTAATTGAGTCGTACTCATGCATTGCGTCAAGCAGCCGATTCCTTGACTAGCCGTACACGTCCGTAGACGCTCGTAATCAAGTCGTACTTGAACGCACTAGGAAAGCAGTAAATGAAAGCAATAAATGAAACCACGTGCTGCAAGGTTTATCCAATCAAGTTCGTCTTTATTGCCGTACACAACTTGGGTTCAGGTTACAAGCTGCTCGAATAAAGAGCCGTTCACTCTAGGACTCCTACTGCGGGCACATGGGGAAAAATTCTAACTCTGGAGTGATCAATCTGCCAGAGCTTCGCTACACTAGCCAGGATTGGGAAATGAAGGGAGTGCCGCCTCTTATTTATAGATATGGCGGTGGGACGCGATATCGCGTACACGATATCGCAGGGTAGGACGCGATATCGCGGCCTAGTGCAAGTCGCGTCTCATCATACCCCCATGACTGAATGAAAACTCGTCCTCGAGTTCCTTACAATGATATCAGGTAGGTATGGGATTATTAGGGGAAATGGAACTAATGGGATGACATGTGAACGGTCTTTATTACAAGACTTGACAAAACTGGTGTTCATGACAACAAGGGTGAACACCTTATTACAATGACATCAGGCCACAGTTGGCAGCTGAGAGAAAAGAGGAGAGAGAATAGAAGAGAAGAAGAGAGAAGAGTCTTGTTGCTGCCAACGCCTAGATTGCGCCTTCCGTTGTCCATCCGTAAGCGCATTATCAATTCTGCTCCTTGCATAGCGGCTTCAATGCTGCTCCACTCCAAGTGTTTGCTCCAGATCCATTCCGTTGTTGTATGATGGCCATCTGCACCCACAACACAATCATATATTAGCAAGGGTAATTGAATCATTAAGTAAATCATACCTTGCTTCGGTTTAGGTTCCTTGGCTAAGTTGTGGTATGGCTAATATGGATCTGGGAAAATGTAGATGATGACTACCGAAGGTATAGGGGTTAGGAAGAAAAACAAAAAAATCCGGGGCTTAGGAGAAAAATCGAAAAAACAGGCCCCGTACCCCCATGACTAATCGCGAACCTCCGGTAGCGTTAGAATGAAGAAAGAAAAGGAGTAAGAAAGATAGGTGAAAAGGGACAACTATGGCATCAGTGGAAGGGATATCAAGATGGAAATGAACAAAAATAAAATTAATTGCAAAAATGTTAAGGAAAAGAAGTTAACTAATGTTCCAAATAGAAATGTCAGTGGGTCCTCCCCAAAGCAGGCTCATGCCCTTAATGCCCTGACAATCCCTCATTCAAAGAGTCCGTAGGCGCTGGGAATGTCCTTTGGAACAAGAGTTAAAGTCTTAACCGTAAGAATTTACCAAAAAGAAAACAATGCATCCACCAAAATAGACACTAATGATACAACTGGCAATGAGGTGAACAATGGAGAGAAGGATGGGAAGAAGAGAAGTGGAACAGAATCCCAAGACAAGGTGGTGTACAGCCCCTTGTGTGGTTTATGATTAATGTGACTCGGCGAATCTCATTCCAAATCGGGCCTCAAACCAACCACTTCCAGTGACTTCGCATCAATACATTTGGTTAAATCATCCACTCGGATAACAAGGATGCATCTTCGAAGAGCCACCCCCATTCCGACAAAACAAAGGAGAGAATGGGAAGCGAGGGAGAGCGAGAAGGGCCTTAGTTAGAGGGAACACTTTTGTTCCATAACCAGTGCTTGCAGCC
>MNCI01035354.1:586245-600098 GCA_015680685.1 Gnetum montanum
GAATAAAGAGCCGTTCACTCTAGGACTCCTACTGCGGGCACATGGGAAAAATTCTAACTCTGGAGTGATCAATCTGCCAGAGCTTCGCTACTTCTAGCCAGGATTTGAAAATGAGGGGAGTGCCGCCTCTTATTTATAGATATGGCGGCAGACTGCGATATCGCAGGGAAAGACGCGATATTGCGTACGCGATATCACATGGGATGCGATATCGTGGCACAGTGCATGTCGCGTCTCATCACATGTGATCTGGTTGAATTCCATGAACTTTATAGTTTCTAATGCACTATTCTTCTAAGAAATGAACCTTGCCTTAAGGTTGTTCGTTGTCTTCCCAATTACACTTGTGATGTACACTAGTATGATTAAGTGTAATTAAGGCATTTGATTTTTATCATTTTTATTTTATGGTTTTGGTGTTTAAAGAGAGATAAAGTAATTAGATTAACTAATTTAATTTAACTAATTAACTAGTATCTAAGTAGTCCTAACATAAGTAGCCAATTCCACTTTCTGCACATGTCTTGAACCCAAGTATCCATTGCTGGGTTACCAAGCGCTATGCTACTGGGTGTACTAAGCAATAACACTATTGGGATTACCAAGCGAATACATGTTATGCTTGAAGCAATCATACTTATGTGTTTAATCTATCTAGCTTATCTTGCTTAATTACTTAATTAGCTTAATTATGGAAAAACATTGAATAAATAATTGAAAACATTAAATGCATAAATGAAACATTTAAGCTATCTAGAATGCTATAAGGCTTACCAAGAAGTTTGTCTTTATTGTTGCACACACTATCATGCTTAGGTACAACAATGCTGGGATAAAGATTCGTACACTCAATGACTCTTGCTACAGGCACTCGGGAAAAATATTCTATCTTTCAAATAGACAAATTGCAAGAAATCTGCTACTACTTTGAAAATTGATGCCATAAATGTAGCTAGTGAGCACATATTTATAGACCAAGAAAGACTCCTGCATTGATGGGATTGTGTTGATGCAACAGACTACATCGATTGTGCCTCATCAATGGGGCCTAGTTGACATAATAAACTGCATTGATGGGGCCCAATCGATGTGATAGACCAAAACTCATCAATCTTCTTCAACTTGACACTTATGTTTAGCAAATTTCTTTTCAAATTATCTAGCATAATTTCTAAGTCTATAAGTAATTCACTTCCATAAGTTAATCCAACCAATATCACTAGTAGGTTTTTTTTATATATATTCTATAATGACTTCAAAATATTTTCCCCACTGGATCTTATGAACATATTAGCATTCATATGAAAGAGCTCATGCTTTCTAAAGAAGGAAGATTTAATTATAGAGAGAAAAATGCTAACAAAAAAATTATCTAAAAAAGTATCATGTGTATGTAATTCTACTTTCTTTGTCAACTTCTAAAAGAAAATATTAGAGATGTAAAATCTATCAAGTTAACAATAAATTATATCATTTCCTTGCTAATAATTACATCAAGTATAATACCTCTCATTTGAGTGATAAGGGAATAAAGAGCTAACATCAAAATGAAAATATTTTTGTTTAGAAATTTCATCAATCTTCTTATTCTTGAAAAGACATATTAAGAGAATGACCACCAAGTTTGTCTAAATAACTTTCAATCCTATTGAAATCACATTCAACAATCTAAGGAACTTTACATAGAGATTGAAGATATTTCTAAACCTCTAATCAATCTTTCAAATTATCAGAAGCATAAATATTACAAATTAGCATAAGCATAAATATTGTAAAGTTCAAAGTTTACTTTTTCACTATGACAAGTAATCCAAATAACTATTTTGAGATTATCAAAGCTAGAATTCAATACTTTTCCAATCCAATATTTATTTACTAGAATAGTGACACCTCCTTTATGAACTTCATGAACACAAAAAAATAATATAGTTTTTCAAAATACATTTATCAAAAAAATTAATATCATGCACTGAAATCTTAAAATCTTGTAGGAGAAGAAAATATGAAGATAAATGTTGGTTTAGAAGATACTCCATGGTAATATTTCCTTGGGACCTATTAGAAAGGCCTTCAACATTCCATGGTAAAACTAACATTTAGATGTAGGAGAGAAGATCCTCATCCTTGATTTTTCAAGCTTAGCATTTGTCTCATAATTTATGTCACTAATAGGTTAAGAAGCATATTCTAATGAAAATACATTTGAAACAGTAGTAGAAGTATAGAGAGAAGGAGATACCTTCGGGCTTATTAAATTAAAATAAACATATGCGTGCCTCTTCTTTTTTTGTGCACTAAGTGAAATCTATCTACATCAATATTTTCACTACTAGTCTCTACTAAAATATTTTTCCCTAAATAGGAATTCTCTTTAAATATTGAGAGTTTATTGGCATCTTCAAATTTAATAGGATTAGTAAAAGGTTGAAAACTTGTATAAGAAGATTTTATTTGTGCTTATTAAAAACTATCATTATTTGCCTTTTTTCAAAGTTATTATTTCTTCTTTTTATGAATAACTTTTTTTATTGAGAATAGGATAGATTTCAATAACATGGCTTTCATGATGACAATAGTTACAACATCCTCACAAATTATAGTATGTGATTTTCTAGGAAAAACATTGATTACTAACCTTAAATTTTAATTCTATCTTCCTTTGCGATAAATCAATCTCTACAAAATAACATGCATATTGCACACCATCTAGTAATCTTTTTGACTCTGTCTTTAGGATTGTGCCAATGCTACTAACAATTCGCTTTCAATACTTTGAAAAATAAGAGGAAGATTTTCTAATTCAATCTAGCAAGAAGTTTTACAGTAATCAAAAGAATATAAATCAAAATCCACTTTTCGTTCTTAAGCAATAAAGTATTAGGCTAATCCATAAAAATTTAAGATCCAATGATTTCTCAAACATTTTAGAATTGGCTAGTTCAACAAGCACAAAAGATTTGGAAAAATAACAAATATGCAAAACATAAATTCCATAGTGTTCAAAGGTAGCTTGAATCATTGGTGTAAAACACTTATTTAGGCGAATGAATCTAATCTATAAAAATATGTATCGTGAAGTGATATCTTTTGACAAAGATTCATATAAATCATTAGATAAAACAAAATCAAAAGCTTTGGAATTCTTCATAATCTCTATAGTCTAAGAGACATTAGCATTTTCCATTTTTAAATCATTCTTGGCTGTGAAAAAAAATTTCTACCACAATAACTCTACAAGAAACCCTCAAGATCAACAAAAAATTATCCTCCCACCTAAACCTATTTTGCTTATTTCATTCAAATCTTTTTTCTTAAGTAGAAAAAGATAAGTATTAAATAAATATTCCTCATGGTGACAAAAGTTGTAGGAATTAGGAAGATTATAATATGTAATTTGTTGAATGTGAGTCTTTCGCCTACTTGTAATATTAATTCTTTTTATAGTTAAGAAGATTGATTTAAAAAAGAGACTACGAAAACAAAATGATGTGGAAATAGAATCCATATGTTTAATAGGGTCAATAAGACTAATAATTTGTTGCTAAGCTCTTTTAGAATTAATTAATGTTTAAATAGCTTGACAAAACATGAAACTTTAAAATATTCTTCAAATTGGACCTTAAAGTTTGAAGTCTATGATTAACATTGGATGCTTATGTAAGGCACGGTGCACCAAGCATTACCTAAATAAGCAAAGAGAAAATGTGAATAAACAATAAGGTACTAGCTTAGTGGTAAGACTCTTGGTTTGAAAGCTTCAAGTCATGGGTTCGATTTTGGTAGGAAATGATGAGTTATAAAGTTCTAAGTAGACTATATATCTTGAAGTGTTGGAGCAGGTTCACTCCAATATTAAAGCACCTTCCAACACTATAAAAAGATAATTAATTTACTAGAAAACAAGAAAACTAGCTATCTTCAATTATTCAAAGAGGAAATTACAACAAGGTTCCACAACCCACAAAACATCTAAACAATCAATACTCACTCAATTGACTAAGAGTTGCAACACACTCATGCACTCTTCACATGTACTTTGTTAACATCTCATGACTTCTCATGGTGTGCAAGCATGAAACACAATCCATATTGATTAACCAAGTAAGACAAAAGCCCTAGAAAAACTTCCTCAAGCTTAACTTGAACATCCTCCATTCTTTTCATCTTTTTCCAACTTCTTTTGGCTATTTCCAAACTTGGAATGACAATTTTGGAAATTTCCTTGCCCATTTGGATCATCTCTTGCCTTTCTAGGACGTCTTATTGCAAAACTAGCAATTTTGGGGAGACATCTCATTCCTAACTATGACGTCTCCTATTGTAGCTAGGATATCTTAGCTCCAATTAGGACATCTTAGCTAAGATGTCTTGTCACTATGTGAGACATTTCATAAACATTTGAGATGTTTGTAAAAAATCCAAGATGTCTCCTACAAGCTCTCAACTTAGCTTAGATATCTCTTGTCTTCCAAGACGTCTCTCCTCAGAGCCCAGATCTCAAACAAGATGATCACATGGCCTCCAAGATGTCTCCATAGAGTTTGAAATTTGCAAAAACACACATAGGGAAAAGAACAAGCGGATTGGAAGAGGTGTCCCTACACTAGGTGTACACTTGAATATTATGCTTATGCATTACATTATTTAATTATGAAGCAAAACTTCAATTATGAGGTAGGTAATTCAATGAGGAAAAAAGATAATAACTGGGAATTACAATGCTATCTCACCTCTTTTATATTATGAAGAGGAACTTCAATTACAAGGTAAGTAATTCAATGAAAAAAGAAAAAGATTATAACTTGGAACCACAATGCTATCCCACTAAGTGAAGAGTGAAAGAATAAATAAATAAGGAAAAATATAACCTCCATGGAATACAAATAACTAAAAATCTATATTTAATTATGAATGTTGAAAAACATGATAACCAAGTTTTACATGAATATGATTATGATTCAAATTGATGCTAGATATGTATTTCAATTTAAGACACTTCGAGAAACAAAATGCCAAAGCAAGCTGAAGAAGGTAGTTAGAAGTGTAGAGTGCAGTGGACTTCTGTTGGTTATGTGAACCCGGCCCACAAACAAGGCATGCGATTCCAGCTTATCATGCTCACTGTTTCAACCATATGCCGTTTGCCATTTGGCATCTGATGTTTTTAAAACCATGTCCATGTCCCCCAAATCATGCTTTTTACAGCGGCAGGGGAAGAAGAATATCGTCTAGTTGTTTTGAGCGATTTCGTCAAGGTGGTCAAACTGCAACTGCAGCTGACAGCAGAAGGAAGAGAAAGGTACAGTGGTGGCAGAGGAGAAGCAGCAACATAATGAACATGAAGACTGTGATAAGTTTGACGGCGGTGGATGCTACTCCATCAAACTTTGCAGAGTTTGGGCAAGTTCTTGGGCCCATGCCCGATGGAGCTACCTTCGGCCCTGATGATGCTCAGCTCTGCCTCAAAAACGGCATTCCCAGGCAATCAATCCTACACAATTCAATCTTCTCCTCCTTGCATGCCTTCTGTTGTGATTCAAGTTAGCCTGCATTGACTTTACTTACTGTTTCAGACATGCATGTCCTCTGAATTTCGATTTTATTGGAAAACAACTGATTTAGATCGAAATGAGGGATGAAAAAAGACGAAACTGCGTAGTAGGCGTCAAGGATGAAATTAAGAAGAAAGTGAAGGGGATTTAGAATTGAATCGAAGCCAACGAACTGGGAATGAAAAACTGAAATTGTTTATTACGTCAGGAAGTCACAGTAGTTACAAAGTCTCATTAATGTAACGGACTATGTGCTATGAAAGTGCCTATGCTCGCGAAAAGATGCTTGAAATGCAAAGAACTTAAAAGAGGCCTTGCGAGAGACTTACAAGTGGATAATACTAATCAAAGCAATTTGAAACTTTCAAGTCTGAAGAGAAATCTTCAAGCCAAATTCATGAATCCACTCTCTTTTCAATACATAGAAAGACACTCGTATAGAAGGTTTTTAAACAGACAGAGTTTTCTAAACCCTGATAGACACTTTTTAAGATTCTGGTATTTAACAAAACAACTTTCAGAATCTTGTTGACTCAACTTTTATTAATGGAAGTAATAAGACAGAGTCCACTACGGCCTCTTTTTCAACTAGCACAATCTTCAATGAGCTTGGACATTTCCGGAAGCATGATTAAGACACTGGAATGAGATGTAGCTGCTTCTCTTCGACAAGTAGTTTATGAAGTACCACTTCATCTTGATAGAGCCGAAGATCAGCAGGCTGGAATACATTAATACGTTGAAAGCGATGGCTTAAAGCAAATTCCCGTATATCCCATTTGAGTACTTTGTTGAAAAGTAATTGTGATTCATGGTTGGCAAGGAGTGGTCGACGGATAAGAAGGATATTATCAAGACATCCGTTGTTGATTAGCTGTTTGATAAGCTGGATTTCTATTTGTCGCCGTTTAACATTATTGATTGAGCAATCAATTCTGCCTGTAGACACCACTAATGGAGCTTTAGTCTGGGAATAATTTGGAGCTTAGG
Source organism: Gnetum montanum (assembly GCA_015680685.1). Classification (NCBI taxonomy): domain Eukaryota; kingdom Viridiplantae; phylum Streptophyta; class Gnetopsida; order Gnetales; family Gnetaceae; genus Gnetum; species Gnetum montanum. The sequence continues at coordinate 592,788 of MNCI01035354.1, forward strand.
CTACACCATTGATGTGGATCTTGAAGAGTATCTAGAGGTCATTTTAGTCCAATCAGGTTCTTGCTAGGATAATCTTCTTGCAGCACGCTCGCCTGATTCTTGCTTGCATGATTTGCGCTTTCCTGATGGTGTACTTCGAAACATACAACAATGGAGTTCATGACTAAGTGCATCGGGAAGAGAATTAGCAATACCTGGAATTTGTTCAATGCTGATACTGAGATAACAAGAACTGCTACCATGCAAACCGTTGCAGCTTTGGACTATTTGTAATTTTTCGGTTCATTAGAGTGGCCAAAGTAGAGAATCAGTTCGTAAAATAAATGGATTGCTAATTAAATAAACATGAAATTTTCCAGTTGCTCGTATTGATCCTAAAATTTCTTTTTCAGCTGCCTAGTAATTTCTTTCATTGCTAGAAAAAACTCCTGAAACATATGAACACAACTTTTCTTGTTTTCCATCCTTCTTTAGTAGTATTGCACCCATGCATCTTGACTGGCGTGAGTGTTGAGAACAAAAGGGCCAATGAAAGCAGGTTTTAAAGGTGGTAGCTTCTGGCATTCATCTTAAACATGACTACTTCTAAGGAAGCTTCTTTTGTCCATTTGAAGGGCTTGCTACTCATTGCTTATCTTACATGTTATGGTTTTCTGGAAAGATTTCTAATATACTGCTGAACATAATTAACACAGCCTAAGAATCTTTGACACTGCTCTTTGGATTCAAATTGATTTGGAAATAAATTAATTTTTTCCAAGACATATGGCTGCATAACAATATTTCCTTATATAATCAGCACTTCTAAAAATTCAATTTCTGATTTTGTAACCTGGAATTTCTTTTCATCTGCTGATAGGCCAATACGATGCTATCTAATAGTTTCAGCAAACTTAAGTAAATGATCTAAATGTTCTTCTATATCTTTCAAGAAAATAAGAAAGGCATCAATATAATTGGCAATAAAGGTTTTATATGGATGAAAAATAGCGTCCATTTTGAATTGAAATCGAGAAGGGGCATCTTTAAGGCTAAATGGAATCACTAACCATTTGGAGAGCTAAAAGTTGTTTTATGTATATCTGCTTTAGCTATCTTAATCTGATGATAACCAGATTTATAATCAAATTTAAAAAATACCCTTTTGCTTGCAACCCGTTGAATTGGTTCTTCTTTATTGGACAAAGGCTATTTGATATCAACTGTTACTGAATTGAGAGGGATGTAATTGATTACCATGCGAGCTTTTCCTTGCTTGATTTTTTCATGATTGTGAACAATGAAACTTGTAGAGGAATGATTAGAAGTGTATGGTCTAATTAGCCATTTCTTCAGAAATTCTTCTACCTGTAATATAGCTTCTCTTTCATCTAGTTTATTCATTAGAATAGTTTTGCCTTGAATTGGGATATCATGCATAGTTGGAATGTGAGCAATTAGTGAATCAGCATCCTAGGAATCCAGAGGATGTTCACATCAACATTTCTTAAGAATTTTAACTACATCTTGCATTCTTACATGCTGATCTACATTAATTTTATGAGTACAAAGAAATTGGACTGTTTTATATCTATTTCTAGCTCTTTCTATTTCAATCTCCTTTTTCATGATAGCTTTAAGAGATGGTTGTCTTTGTGTAGCATCAAATTCTATTTCTATACTAGCTTCAATTTGGGGCGGAATCCTTGGAATCGAAATCTTTCTCCCATTGTATGAGCAAACTAATATATTGGTACCAATAATGTATGGGCCTAAAATTGTCCATAAAAAGTAGATCTCAAACCAATTTCATGGCCAAGATCATTAATGTAAACTAGATTTGTACTAACTTGATCTCCTATAGCAATAGGAACATTAAGAGCAAATATATCTAAAACCTGAATCCCATTCATTGTATAAATTCTGAATGGCTTATCAATCTGCATCCATTGATGAAAAATTAATTTATGAGCAAAATTTTATTTGGCACCTATATCGATGAATGCCTTGTATTTCTTCCATTTGGACTTGCCGTTGGTTGCTACCTTGATAGGAATATGTATTGAGTTATTGGTCTGCACTGCTTTTTATATCTATATATAAGTTGCTAGATCCAACTTTTGCTGGTTTTACCACTGGATACTTAATATGAATTTGCTTCCTTTTTTTTTTGTTGAGAAAAGCTCAGGGCTGTATTTGATCAGAAATCATGTTATGTACAGCTGGGGGGTGATCCCCCTGCAGAAACAAACCAAAATTCCAGGGGATAATATCCCTCCTAGCAGAAACAAAATCAGGAAGAGATAGAACATAAAATAAACAAACATCATTGTTCTGGAGGACCACCAAAAATAGACGTTTGGGAAAACTGGGGTTTTGGGCCCCATTTCAAAAGCTCCCCATGCCCTTAGCCAAACCCCATCCCAAACATTAGATGGGTCTTGGAAGCCTGGTGCAGGGGCAGCACATCCTTTCGTGGGCATTGATTTAAATTACGGAGAGGTGGATTGAGGTTTCATATTGCTGGAATCATGATTTTGATCTGCACTTCATAAGTATGCTGAAAATTGTATAGACAATTGATTTTTCAATCATTTATGAATCAGACAAGGAGAAAGGTAAAAGATAGGTGGACAAAATTGAAGATAACACAAGTCAGGAATCTTTATTGGTGGCAATGTAGTATTTTTAAACTATTTCCAATACGATATCAATTGAAAGTTTCGCATATCAATTCTTGTAATTAATGTGGTCATGCATTGAGAAATCTCCAACACAATTGCTAGCTAGGTGGCTTGATTTGTCTTTTGGTGGCCTACATCATCATAGATGTGGCAAATTATTGACAAATCTCTAACATAATTGCCAACTAAGTGGTTCAATTTACCTCTTCATGATCTCATATGACAAAGCAAACTACAATGGTAATAGCAAATAGTAAGATTTAAAGAGGAAGGGAAGTAGAAGAAAATCCAGTTGGGCTAGAAGAATGAGAATTAAGAAGAAGTGCAAAGTTTTGACAAGAAGAAGAAGAAGAACACGACCTAGAAAAGACATGTCAAAAGGATCATTATGTTGTGTAGTGCAAAACTTTGTATGAATAGTTTAAGAAGAAAGTTCAAGCACATTAGGTGAAGGAGGCTAGGCAAGAATTAGACTTTAGTGATATAAACCACAACTAGAATGTTAAAATTGGGATTGAGTTGGATTGGTTGATGATGCAGTTGATGTCATTGGTTGCACAAATTATACTATAGCATGCAAAACTGATCTCTAGATCATGGATACCAGATCAACTCAACATGACTCCTAGAAAAGAGTTATTTTACAAACTAAATAGAAAACATTGGGAATCAATCAAGATGCAAATACAAATGCATAACCAGTTAAAGGAATAGGAACCGTGTTGGTCAAACCTTTCAATAGATCAAAGAAAAATTTAGCCATTAATCTTTAGTGTAAGAGATATCCTATACATGCCTAGTTTGATGCTAGCTGAAAAAGGATTTGACATACGCATGACAATATTAGATGAAAAGGTAGATGTAATGAAAAATAGCATCAAGTACCTTACAGGATAGCTAGAGGGCAATCTCATGGACTTGAATGGTACATCAGTGATAGATCATGAAGGATAGTTTATTTCACAACAGTTTATGGATGCTTTATATTGTTGCATGATAGCCTAGATGCAAAATCCAACAATGCTTTCTTTGATAGCACTTTGGCATGTTAGACCAGGACATATTTCTTTGATAAGGATATATAGACTCAAGGATATTTCAAAAGATTTGCAAGTGAAGACTTTGTAATGCAAAGCTTACATCATGGGCAAAGCAACAATGTAGTCATTGAAGAGGAGTAACAAATAGCCTATGAAAAAGTTGGAGTTGGTACACTTTGATGTGTGCGGACCAATGCCTATATTCTTGGTTTGAGGCAATGGTACTTTATCACATTCATTGACAACTACACCAAAAAGTATGGATTAAATGTTTCAAAAACAAATTGTAGGTCTTTGATTTCTTTCAATCATGAAAAGATCTTGTTGGAAAGGAATGTGGTTACACTATGAAGACATTGCAAACAAACAATGGAGAGGAGTATGTGTTCAAATAATTTAGAGAATTTTTGAAATAGGAATAAGACATGAAACCATGGCACCAAGAACACCATAATAGACTAGTGTGGCAAAACAAATGAACAGAACATTCCTTGGTATAGTTAGATCAATGCAAATATAAAAGAAGTTACCTACATATTTGTGAGAAGTAATGGATACAACAATTTAAAAGTGAACAACCCCTACGGAAACACAGAAGAAAAATCATAAAATGTGGATAGGAAGTGCTCCTAGCATGAAAAGATTTAGAATCGTTGGTTCACAATACTATGCATGCATCTTGGTTGAGCATTAGAACAAACTTTAATTGCATTCACAACTAGGATTGTTTGTTGGGTATGGCACAAACACAAATGGTTACAAGGTGTTTTTTCCACAATAGCAGAGGATTGTGATTTTGCAAGAAATTACATTGGATGATAGAATCAAAGCCCATCACTTGAAGTATGATGGCCAAACTTTTGGTGACATGCATGTAGAGATTCTAGTCTTTTGGTGGGAAGGGAATTAAACCTCTCAATGTGATGATTCTATTAGGGCATGTTTGGTTGCTCAATTCTTGGGTTGCTATTTGGTTTTGTAGAGTTTTACACAAATGAATCTTTGAATTCATGTTGGGCCCACCATTTTTTTTTGTTTCATTGATTTTGTTTAGATTTCACCATTTCATGTGTAATTTTGTTTGATTCATGAATCTCTAGACTTAACATCTCCATGGATTCAATATTTATAGATTTACATAACCAAATAGGCCCTTACAAATCCTATAATATGCAAGAAGGTGGTTGTACTAGTTGCTAAAACAACAAATTATTCTAGGAAGACAACATGGTCAACAAGAACCATCACATGCACAAGTTTAGTAGCCAAAATAAAGGGAGGTGTAGGACTCTCATTTCAATTTTAGTGAAAAGAGCAATAGTAATGTTTTTAATAATCCCATAGGCAAGGAATGTCATGAAGCTTGTTAATTTTTTGAGGATCTTAAGCTAGATGAAGTTGGCAAGATAGGTATTCTAGTTGAAGTATAACTCGAGGAAGATGAAACAAAACTTGTAGACATCCTCATGAAGCCACTTGGCAAAGTGAAGTTTGAATAGTATAGAGATTACTTGGGATTAACTAGTGCCTCATCTAGGTAATTGGCTACTTGGTAGAATCAAGGTTGCCTAATCCACCATTGTTAGTATTTAGGATGTATTTGCATTTTTCATGGGGTTTCCTCTGGGAGCTTTGGTTTCCTTGAAAAACATTTAATTTTATGTGATGTAGTTGTGGTTCCAAGATCGATCAAACTTATGGTGGATGCTAACCTATATAAAATGTATTACTATATTTGGTTGTTTTAGTGGGTTGGATCGACTTTGTGGTTACCAAAAAACTCTATAATCTTTAAGGAGAAAAAGCCTTAAAACGCCCTCTAAAGAGGTGCTTTTCCTCTCCATGTATGATGGATTGGATGACTCATTTAAATGCATTTCATTTGAGTTGTTTCTGTTACTTTCTAGAAACCCAGTTTTCTTCCTTATTTCTCATATGTTATCTCTAGACATTCACAACTTGAAGGCTAGTAACATTCCAATTGATCTCTGTGCAAGCTTCTTCATTGTTGATGTAGCATGTTATTGACAAGTTTCCTGACATAATTACCAATTAGATGGTTGGATTCACCCCTTATGACCCGTTTCATTGTGGGCATGATAATTGATGGATTGTTTACAGTGTAACTGCTAGTCAGACAATGAATTTGAGTCTTTTGTTATCCAATTCATCTTAAATGTGGAACATTGTCAAATACTACCTAGCATGGTTGCCACTTGGCACATTGCCTGATACTCTTTTTGTTAATGTGGAATTTTGTTTTTTTCAACCCACTATATTCACCACCTCAATGATTCAACCAATCTCTCTATACCTAATCTTTCCATCTATGTGTTGCCTTAATTAGTTCAGCTCAATTTGATTCCCTTTGTGTAACGACACAACTTTCTTGGATTTTCATCTTACAATTTGTAACAATGTTTGTGAGTCTGCTTTGATATGATGATGTGTGTGGATAGGGTTGATTTATAGAATTATCTATAAATTTTATGACTGTGGTAGTTTTAGAATGTTGTTAATGTGCTTGCATTAATGATTGGTTGAATGACCAGTTATTTATCCTTGTGATTGATCTAAGTTGTACTAATGTGTGTTGTGTGTATTACTAAATGCAAAGTACTAAGTATGTACTACTTATCAATTTAGCATATATTAATGAAATGGACAAAAGGAATGTTGAGTAGAAATGAAGCTGAAATGTTGTATTATTTATGAGGTTGTTACTATGCTTTTATTTTTATATGTTACATGACCTAAGTCTCTTGAAATGATTTCTTAAACTAATTAGAATATTTCTATGTGAACTATATATAAATGTGAGTATTTTATGTACTTGCTTCAATGTACGTTCATATAAGTTTTGGATATCTTATCTCTAAGGGCTACTATGTGAATTTTAATTACTCAGAAAACAAATTTGGAAAGAAAGAATAAAAAAAGATTTCTTTATGTTATGCTTCAAGGGCTAAAAGAGGTATGTTTCACTTAGTATGAATATTTCGTTTTAAATGTACATACATATGCACATGTTGCTGAGGAACTTGACCAATGAATCAAGTAGAAGGAACCTAACCTATGAATCAAGAATATTATGTATATTATACTTATATTATTTTAAATAATAAACATGTGGAGTGTTGTGTATGTTGTCGATACATTGTTCTTTGTTCTTTAGAGTTTCATTAGTTAATAGAATATAAGTATCCCCTCCATGGCTGTGGAAATGTTATGTGATGACTTTTCAAGGTATCGTAAGACATGCGATAATACATTATGAACATGAAATGGAAACTCTTGCATTGCTAATGGCTTGAAGGAGAAGGTGTTTCACTTAGTTTTATGTCTTGAACTTGCACTTTTTGAAATTCCCATTTTGAAATTTCTTCCATTGCACCTTATGACTTGATTTCTAAGAAGAAATGTTGCTAGAAATGAAGCACATCTACATATTTATTGCTGTAAATTTAGAAGTGACATGTTATTAAAGAAAGAAGGAACAAAGGTGGATATTATGTTTTTCTTTATTTTTTTGAGAGAATGTTCGGGATTGTATTACCGAGAAATATAGTACACAAGTATACAGTTTAAGGGTCATCAAGGATGGCCCA
>MNCI01035354.1:605042-621961 GCA_015680685.1 Gnetum montanum
GGGAGGGCGGTCTGGGGGGGGTAGAGGAGGTGGTGGTTGTGAGGTTAGCAGCGGAGGCCGGTTGGTCGGACGGGGGGCACAGCCGTCCCTTACGTCCCATGGTGACCCAGTTGCCCCCCTCGAATAGCTGGCGAGCCAGGTCTCTCAGTCGCGACTTGCAAAACCGACATTCTGCCTCCAGGTGTCCAGGCTTTCCGCAACACCTGCATCCGTTCGGCCGACCCTTCTGGTTGCCCGTGCTGTGCATCTTGTTGGTTTCCGTGGCCAGGTTCTCGAAGGTAACCTGGAGGGATTCCTCCCCCTCGGGGAGTTCTAGTATGACCTCCTGGACGAGGTTGGTCGCCGAGAGGCTCCGCCAGACGCAAAATCGAGCAAAGCCCATCCTCTCCATCGACCGTGTGACACGGTCGAAAGCAATGAAGTCGCCAAAGTATCCCGTGACCTCCGTTAGGAACTCAAGGTTCCAAAATTCCCATGGGATGCCAGCCACCTGTACCCAGATCGGGGCCTGGGTGAACAGGTCGGCCTCTCTGTGGGCCCCAGGGCACCACGGGGTCAAGGCGAGACCCCATGCCCCATAGAACCATGGGCCTTCGAGCAGAACGGAGTCTCGGGCCTATAGGGAGGGGAGGATGAAAAGGAGCAGGTCCTCTGAAAGGCTCCGGACATCCACATCCTCGATTTTCCACTGCTCCTTTGTCCATCAGCGGATAAGGTCTAGTCTCGGGCGGCCCCCCCGAAATATGAACCGGCCAATGAGGCTTCGTTTCATCGTGCGAACGCCCTCGGGAGGGGGTTGGTGAATGCACAGACGCAGGGTGCGGTCGTTACGGGAATGGGCCGTTATGGCGCCATCGGGTTTCTCTGTCCCTCGACCGTTGGGGCCTTCGCCAGCAGGGGCGATGCTGGCGGAAGCTTCGGCTATGGCGGTGGCGGCTATGGTGGCGGTGGTCGCTCCTGTCCCAATTGTTGCCGCTGTGGTCGCTCCTGTTGCCACCGTGGCTGCTCCTGTTGCCGCCGTGGTCGCTCCTGTTGCCGTGGTTGCTCCTGTTGCCGTGGTCGCTCCTGTTGTCATGGTCGCTCCTGTTGTCATGGTAGTGTTGGCTTTCAGGGTATGATGATTAGTCTAGTGGAGTTAGATGTAAAGATTGGGTAGTTACAATGAGTTGCAAATTTAAGGATATTTGGATTTTTAAAACATTTAGTGTATTATTAGGCTGCCCATGGCAAGTCCATTTTTCTGAGTAATGTTCGAGCTTATATTAATCCAGAAAAAAATGTGTGAACAAATGTACATCGCGGGCCAATGCCCGCCACCACTTGAGGGCCACAGCCACAACCACATGCCTGTTTTGTTCGTGTGCACGCACCACCACAGCTACAATGCCAGCAACCCCTAGATCTCGAAAAACCAGGAGTTCAAACAAGCTTGAAAGCCAGAGATAGTATGCCTTCGTACAAAGAGGGTTTAGTATTCATTCTCGTAGTTCCTCCCCCCCTAGGTGCCTCAAATGACTGCATTTCCCATCTATTAGTTTGTTGTATTTGTCGTATTTTCACCCCCTCCCCATGGTGCCCTGAAAAGTTGTACACCACTCTCTCTTGGATGTGAGCTTAGTTGGTCGGCTGGTGCAACCCCTGACCTCAGCCTTCGTTGACATCCTCGACGTAGTTGTAGTCATCATCAGGTGTTGCGCCATGGCCTCTTGCCCAATCACAAAAAGTTGGGCTAGGCCCTCATGGTGTTTTGTGAGGACATCCTCCATCTATTGGATGTCCTGCAACCGTGCCTCGTTTTCCTCTTGCCCGGCCTGTTGTCGCATCTCCTCCTAGCTACGTTGCCATCTCGCACTCTCCTCCAACCTTGCCTACTCAATTGCAGTGTGACAAGCCTCCATTAGTGTTCTGCTGCAAGAACACCCACAAGCAGGTTGCACCAGTGCCATAGTGGAAGATGAACCAGAAATGTTGGCGTCAGCAGATAATGACTCTTGCCAATTTGACTGCACCACCCAGGTTGCTTGCCCAGAACCCCCACACCTTTGATAAACAATAGTTATTGCTAGGCGAGCAATGGGGGTACCCCTGTGCCATAATGCAAGAATAACCTCGGGGTGCTACCTTGGCCATCGCCTGTTCAACGATTCCTAGAAGAACTAGGGAAAGTTCACACAGGAACCCTGTTTGAGGTACTTTAAGAAAGTGAAATGCACCCCACTAGTTTGTGGGGGTATCCAAACTGAACAAAGTACCTTTCAACCATCAACGCTATGTCTTTCCAGATGCCCTGTAACTAGGAACACCTAATGTGCCTACCAGCTATCCTTGGAACTAGCCTAGGAAAGAACTTCGTGACGCCCATTTGTGCCCTTGCCATAGGTGCCACGATTTCCCCTACCGCCTCCACCCCTAGTGCCTCCGCAATCGCTTGCACGGAGACTACAATCCTTTTGCACCAAATTGCATAATCTCTCCCTCCTAGTTATCGTAAAATTGTTGTGTGGCCAAATTGGGTTCTCCCTCTAACCGTTTGAACATTTCTGCCCATCCCATGCATTCCACCAGAGCCCATAATTCGGGCATGTTGGTGAACTTCATCCACAATGGTGCAAATAGCAGCCCTTGTTCCATGGCTGCTGTTGCCTCTTGCCATAGTAGGTGGGCCTCCTTGACCACCGTGGGCACTGTAGGGAGTTGCTGCCCTTGAAAAACCAGCAAGTTCCGCTTCTTCCAAATGATCCACAGTGTGGCAAGTCTTGTTGAGTCCTCGTGGATCCCTGTAACCTATGCAGATTGATCTATCCGCCACATAGCTTGTGAAAACTGACACTTGTCCATAAAATGATTAATCGTTTCTGGAGTCGCGTGGCAATGTGGACAACTGTCCTCAATATGTAATCCCCGCTCTCGTAATGTAGCCTTCACAGGTAGTGTCTAGTGCATGATAAGCCACCTAAATGCCTTAATTTTCTTTGGGAGATGGCCTTTCCAGAGTGCCGCCCAACCCTTCGCCAGTGGATAAAAGGATGTTATCATTTCCTTTAGTCGTTGTCCCAGCAAGCCCATCAATAAAATTTTGGACACGAACCAGCACAGATTTTTCCAGAGATGAGAGTTGGCCGACGAGGACTCCCATCTATGGTATTTTTGTGTTAAAATTTGCATCCATGGCACCTCTCCAGCCGCAGGGGCATGAACTGGTTCAACAATCAATTTAGGCCTAGAGCAACCTCATCCTCAAATCTCAACAACCCAATACCCCCTGCTGGCCTGGGTCTTGCCGTTACTTGTCATGAGACCAAATGCATTTTGCCGAACCAGACAAAATCTCTCACTATTCTATCTATTTTCTACATAATACTGACCAGTGGAGTAGCCATAGAAGTGGCAAAACGAGCAACGACCTTCATGACCACTGTTGCCAGTATCATCTTGCCCTTTCGGGACAAGAATCGACCAGTCCAGAGAGCAGTCTTGTTTTGTACATGCTCCATCAATCCTTTCCAAGCTTGCTGCCTATTCCAATCAAAAATAGGCATACCAAGATAAGTATCCTAGGTGTTTCTTGGTAGAATACCTAGCATTTGTATGAGCCTAGCCCTCACTGTCCCATCCGTGTGAATACAGTAGACAGCCGATTTGCCCTTATTCAGCTCCAGACCAACTTCACGCTACATCTGTGTCATCACTTGTAGTAGTGCCTCAGCCCGTGGCACTATGGCTCGAGAGAAAACCATAGTATCATTTGCATAATGTGCCACTAAACTGTTCACCCCAGCAACCTAAAGTTCTTGAACCCCTTCCTTGCGACAATAACTTTGGAATTGATCCATAACAATAATGAAAAGGGGTGGTGACAGTGGATCCCCTTGCCTTAATCCATACCTTGTGCCCACAAATCGACATAGCCTGCCATCGATGTCCAACGAATATCGTCCACTGCACTATATCTAAATACATAAGTTGACAAACTTGGTATCAAAACCTTTCTCCACCATCACTCTCTGTAGTGTCGCTCAATTGACCGTGTCATAAACCTTAGTAAGTTTGGTACACATTCCAGGAAATCTAGCCACCTGGACCAAATGCAGAATCTTTTGTAAACACCTGGTCCTGTAAGAAACGTCCCCTAATAAACCTAGCATGATGTTCCCCAACCAACTTCCCCATAAGCGGTGCGAGACGCCCAACTAGCATCTTGGAGAAGACCCGTATTAGTGTGTTGTAAATCCCAATAGGTCAAAAATGTCTCGGAGCAGAGGGATTGGGGACTTTGGGTAAGAGCACCACCTGTGAACAATTTATCTCTCCTAACTTGCTGCCATATGAGCATACTGTTATATGCATCCAGCAAATTGAGCCCCATGAGATCCTCATATTCCCTGAAGAATTCGATTGGCCATCCATCAAGGCTTGGAGCCTTGTTGGCTTGCATAGATTTCAAGGCCTGCAGCAGTTCCTCTTGCGAGAAAGGACGTAACAATTGCGCATTGTCTGCCTGTGTGGGGACCTGTGGGATGTGTAGAGAGATGGGATCTGTGGCCTGCCACCGCTAGATATTCCCCCAAAACTCCTGCAGTGTTGCCAGCCCCCTTGCACTACTGTGTGGGCCTCCCCCACCCATGATCTTAGTGATGTCCTGGGGCTTGTTCTTTTGTGCCTAATTCTATCTTGCCGTGGCAAAGAAAAACCTAGTATTCTTGTCCCCTTCCCTTATTTAGGTGGATATTATGTTTGAATATTTGATGCTTATTAGTTTTTTGCTATGTGAGATCAAAAGGAATTGAACTCGAGATTTGGCAAAATTAGAGTTCCAAAATATTAAAAGCTGCAACTAAGGGAATTGAGCCTATTAGAATATACTTCTATGAATTTTTAAGAGTGATCATGGAAAGAATTGAACTCATGACCAGGGGGTGTAAAAAAAAGTTTTATTTATTAAAAGAGAGAGAGAGAAGGAGAACCGTTTTCAGTAACAGTTCAGTTACATTAAAGAAGCTGAATTTGAAACGGAAACTGAATTGAATAAAAAGGGCTAGGAAGAAAGAAGAAAAAAGAAAAAGGGAGAGAGAGTGTGTATGCACATGAAAAAAAAGGAGACCTCAATGGAGGTGGTTGGAAATGAATAGCAGCAAAAGGAGACTATGGTTGGAGCAGCAAATGAACAACAACAAGACCATGGCTGAAAGAGAAGAAGAAAAATAACAAAAGAAGACTTTAGCTAGAACAACAAATGAACACCAACAAAAGAAGATTGTGGCTGAAACAACAAATGTACACCAACAGGAGAAGGTTGTGGTCGATAAAAAGAAAAGAATAGCAAGAAGGGAGGATTGTGGTTGCTATTGAAGACAACAAATCAAAGGGAAGTTTGCATTGAGTAGTAGTCTAATATTGTAATTACTTGTTCTTGGTAAGCAAAAAATCTAAGCAAGAAGGTAAGATGAATCCTTCTCTTGCTATGTGTGATAGACAACATTAGTTGATAATCTCAATATCTTAGTTTTTCTCATTTTTTCCTTGAATATCTTTTATGTTAGAATCAATTTTAACAAGATTTTTTGTTGAGATCTTAAATTGTTGAATCCTTAATTTTGTTGATGGATCTCTCCACTTGTCCTTTGCATTCTCAAGCCTAAATGACTTGGATGAGAGTTGTTTTTGTAATGATTCAAAAACACCCATAATGATTTGGGGCATAATGGCATAATGATTTGCCAATAGGGGCCAAGGATCCCTTACATGAGGATTGGTGCTACTGGTAGAAAGTGAAAGTATCCTTGGGCCGTTGTCTATTTTGTGACTTTCTGAAATTTGCAGAATTGTTGAATTCTTAGTTTTTGGCTAGAAAATTGGCTTGATGATCCCCTTGAATGCGTAATCCTTGGATTTGAATTTTGATTCTTATTTATGCACCTTCTCAAGTTTGATTTTGTCATCTTTCTATGAGTCTAATGGAGTGGGGAAAATTTAGGATGCTAATTTATGGTTATTAAATATTAATGATGTTAAATGATGGCTGTTAAATGTAGGTGACTTCTTTGTTCTTTATTATGGTAAATTACATAGTTTAATTAAATGTTAGTGCTGTGCATTATATTATTTTAGGTTAGCAAAGTTGATTTGAAATGTTTTTTTTATTGAGGGTTGTTGAAAGGAAATAAAATAGTTTTATTGTGCAATTGAATGGATTTGATATTACTGATTTATACATTTCTTGTGGCCAAATGTTGGGTTAGACAAGTTTGTTGATGAACAACATCTGATATATTATTATGATATAAGAAAAATCAGAATCGGATCTGTAAATTAGACTTGTACATTATATGAAAGGAATCTTGCATATAGATCTTTGTTGTCATTGTTTGCTTTTCATGGTTGTCTTTTATCAGCAATAGCTCAGCTGCTAAAATGTATCTATGGTTATGGTGTTTTGTGCTAATTAGACATGATTTTTCATGATATTATGAGTATATGTAGAGATTGCTGTATTGTTTTGTATTTCAATTTGCAATTTTCCAGGTACAGGAATAATATGTTTCATTGAGTTTGACTTCCTTATGTTTGATTACATTTTAGCTGTACAAAATTTAAGATGGCTAAGTTTAGTGATTGAACTAATTGGCTTCTTGTTGTGCTAGATGGTTGTGGATACAATTTTAAGTTTTAGATGTTTTCACATTTGTACTGCACCATGGATGCATAGTGTATTGAGAGATGTTAATTGTCATATTGACATTCTTTTCCTACTAGATCCTTGGGCCATTGATCGCATCATGTAATTTTCTTTGTTATGCCTTATTTTAATTGATAGTTGTCAATGTTGGTCTACATGCAAGTTGACTTTCTGTTAATTGATCAACTGTTTGGGGAAAAGAAAAGTTTACCTTTGCATTTTCAGCCAGCTTGCTGGGGGCTTTGAGTGTTAACTCTTAGTTCCTACTGATGAGTGTTACAATCTTCAACAGTCATCCTTGATTTTTATTCTTTAATTTCCTACTACTATGCCATATGGGTCAAAATAAGAAGTCATTCAATTTCTTACAGTCCTGCAAGCTCAATTTCAGTCCTTTTCCTATCATGGCTTTCTCTGTTGTTAACGTGATTCAATTTGGTCAGTTTCCATTATCATTGCCACTTCAACAGTCATTTCCATCTCTTTGGTTCACTTTTGGCCATTGACATGTCAAGATACAAGGACAAGCCTTATAAAAGGGGCATGGAGGACATTTGGATAAGTCATCTCTCTGTGAAGGCCCCAGTGTGCAGGAAATTTCCTCCAAATTTATAACATTATAATAAATAGTTCCTGAACGTGGTTTTATGTCCTGACCACATTCAGCTTGGAGACACATCCGAGGATTAAAATATAACAAGGTATAAAACATGATTATAAAAATACATTACTAATTTCAGTTCACATTTAACTGCGACCAACTATGTGAGATTTTATAACCTTACAACAGTTAAGATAATGAAATTAACTATTTGAAACTAGGATGGATTATAAGAGTTAATTCTCTAGCCAAAACATGTGTGGTTTATTTAATTGCTTTATGGAGGTGCTCTGCCTGGCGCTACACCAGGCTATGCATTTCCTTTTGCATATAATACTGATTTTATATTATACTAAAGCATGAAAGGACTGCTCTGGCCCTAACTGCTGAAAATAAAGACTTAACGATAACTTCCCTTATTGTATGGAGAAACATGACTTGGAACATTGTAATAAGATAAATTCAATATTAGAATTTTAACAGATACTGGATTGTTATACAACCTTGTTTCTTAAAAGTTATAGTAGATATTTGGTTTTTACTCATTAAATAGTACATAGAGTGTCATGGTGTTTTATAACATGACATAACGAACAGAATGTTATAACATTAAAGTGTTGTACTTTAACCATATTTATAATGTTATAACATTAAAGTGTTGTGCTTTAACCATATTTATAGTTTATTAAATATGAAACTGAAACTAAAATTGAATTTTTACTTATGTTTGTTGAGACTTTCTTGGATTTATTAGGCATAGTAGTTTCAGAATTCCTTTTATGGAATTGTTTATTTTTTATATCTATAACTCAGCATTGCCCACTAGAATCAAACTTATGACCTGCTATTTCCATGTCAAGACTTTTACCACTAAGCTAACATACAACATTGTTATTTTTCTTACTAGCTCTTACCACATATTCTTGATGTCTTAAACTGCCCAGTATGGTTATTTGAATGTTATGTACACATGAAGTTCAAGTGCTTAAAATTGAAGTTATGTGCAAACTGCTAATCTTGTAATGTTAGGAATTGCAAGTTCACCTAACATTACAGCTAAAGTTGTTCTTGTTTATTGTTTGTCTATCAATTGTTGTAGTGCTTTTTTCTTGCTAAGTGCAAAGAAAATGGCTTAGATACACAGGAAATCAGTAGCTTGAAAAGACCCTAAAACCCTTGATTCTAGACCCTAAAAAACCCTAGCCACTACAGCTTGAAACCTAAATCATAAATCCTAAAACCCTAAATATTGAAAATCCTAAAACCTATACCCTAAAAACTACACACCCTAAACCCTAAAAACCTTAAATCCTAAGTTCTAAATACTAAATCCCAAATGTAAAAAAATCATAATGTTAAACACTAAAGACCCTAAAATCTAAATGCTAAAAATCACAAATCCTAAATTCTAAAAAACTAAAAATCTTAAACCCTAATCACTAAATCCTAAACAACTAAACCCTAAATCCTAAAAATCCAAAACACTAAAATCCCTAAATCCTAAACCCTAAAAACTATATACCCTAAACCTTAAATCCTAAACAATAAATCTTAAACCCTAAACCCTAACAAATAATCCCTTAAAACTCTAAAAATCAAAAACCCTAAACACTAGAATCCAAATCCTAGGAACCTGTTATCATAAACCCTAAAACAACTTTGAACCAAAACCTTAAAACCTTAAAAACTATAAACCCTAAAACCATAAATCCTAAACTATGCCCCAAGCTTCATAGCTAGCTTCGGTGTTCAAAATGAATGGTCCATTAAACATAGGCTTGCATGGCAGTAGGCGTTGACATTCTTTTTTCAATCTCTACTTGATTTGTTGCCTCCTTGGTCTAATGAAATGACATTGAATTGTTTTATTAGACAAATGTGGAATGTGTTTGGCAACATAATTCACACATCCTAGAAACCACATGCATTGCTCTTTTGATTCCAATTGATTTGGAAAATTTGAAATCTTTTGAAGAACATGGGGCTGCATGTGCATCTTTCTTTCTGTCTTTTATCACAACTCCTAAAAATTCCACTTCTTTCTGACAAATCTAAAACTTTTTAAGATCAGTTGATAGCCCAATGCCATGTTTTAAACATGTTTTTGCAAACTTCTTCAAATGCTCATAGTGTTTTTCAACAGTACTTGAATATATAAGAAAGTCATCAATATAATTGGCTACAAAATCCTTCATCTTACCAAATACTAAACCCATTCTGCACTGGAATTGAATAGGCATATTTTTTAGACCAAATGGCATGACTAGCCATTCATATAGACCTCCTGGTGTGCTGAATGCAGTTTTATGAATGTCGCATTTTGCAATTTTGATTTGATGATACTTTGACTTGCAATCAAACTTGTTGAAGATCTTTCTAGATGCTATCCTCTGGATTAACTCTTCCTTGTTAGGCAAAGACCATTTGACATCCATTGTGATTGCATTGAGTGGAATGTAGTTTATCACCATCCTTGTCTTTCCTCTCTTGATTTCAACATGATTTCTGATGATGAAGCATGCACATGAATAACTTGAATTTGAGGGTCTAACAAGTCCTTTGTTTACAAACTCACCTATTTGATTTGCCACTTCTATTTCATCTTGCCTTTTCATAGGAATTGTTTTACTTTGTACAAGAATTGGTTGTACAATTGGAATATAAGCTATTGGACTATCTTTGGACCAAAATTCGAATGGATGCTGACAACAACATTCTTCTTGGACATAAGCATCCATTTTATCATGGAATTCCCTTGGAATTAAAAATGCCATGGGCTATGCACACACAAGTGCAAAGACACGATTTGATTGCAAGCTAAAACTTCGACAAACACCTTCAAGAAGTATCACAAACTACTTAGAAGGCTACATTGTAACCACTTAAGGCTACATTAATGTGCAGTTCATTTTGCAACCTATTCGTTAAAGTGAGACTTAAACAAAACAAAGGTCGTGCTCACTTAAGAACACCTCACTCACACACAAGTGTTGTGCTAAGACACTGATGTGCAACTTGCTCCAAGCTTCAAACTACAATTGAAACTCAAACTCATGATGATTACAAAACAGAGGGATACATGCTTATATAGACATGGGAGAGGGAAGAGCTACTAGAACTTGAACATTGGATAAGCTTGAGCTCAATTATTTTGACATAGACATAAAGCTGACTATGACAACTGACTATGACTAAAACACAATTATTAAAGTGCCTTTAGAATGGCACGATGTGCACTGTACATTTTGGAGCGTGACTTTTGATAGTTGTGGCAGGCTTTAATTAACTTTGACATCTCTTCAAGAAAAAGAGATGGTGACATGGCCGCATCTTGAGATTCTAGAGTGTCTTCGATCAAGGGTGGTCGCTCTACTTTATGCTCATTTTCGTAAAGCATCACATCTTCAAAGAGATTGATCCTTTGGAACATCTGACATAAAGCAGATTCCCATCCATTCCATTCTAGCGAGGTGTTGAAATAATTACGTGTCAGCTGGTTTGCAAACAATTGCCTCTGGGTTAGAAAAATGTTATCCAAAACATGATGATGTTGTAGGTGTAACATCAACTTTACTTCAAGGCGACTCCAATGGAGATTATTCACCAAGCAATCAATTCAACTTGCCATATTCACAAAAAAATCCAGATTCGGATAGAGGCGTGAGACATTGCTTGTAGATTCTTGCAAAAAGCAAGACATGATATTTTGGCACCACATGGCACATCTTTCAAGCGTGTCCAAAGGCCATTCTATCCATTTGTCTGCTGGTCCTAACGGGCTGGCAGTGGTTTCTGATGACGGTGTTGAGATAATGACACTGCTCTGAACATGAAACTTTTGAGTTCTCTGGTGAGGGCATTTGGCAGCAAGTTGGTTTCTCTTGAAATTCTTTCTATTGAAAATTGATACTGGGAACAATAGGAATTGCCACCATGCGAACCTTTGGAGCTTGGGTGATGTTGTTATTCACCTCATCATGAGTGTAGCTAGGTTTGATGAATCTGTTTGAAGGATGAGCGGTTCTTCAATTAAATAAGCATGAAAATTTTTCAACCCCTTTGATTGCTGCTAAGATTTCCTTCTCTATTAGCCAGTAATTTAACTCATTTTTGGCAAAGCAGCCAGAAGCATAAAAACAAATTCTTTCATCATTCTTTGATACTCCTATTTTTAATAAAACTACGTCCCAAGCTTCATAGCCAGCATTGGTGTTTAGAATGAATGGTCTATTAAACATAGGCTCTAATGGTGATAGGCGTTGGCATTCTGTTTTCAATTTCTTTACTTGATCTGTTGCCTCCTTGGTCCAATGAAATGACATTGAATTCTTACATTTTCAGATTTGAGTTGTTTTATCAAACAAATGTGGAATGTGTTTGGCAACATAATTCACACATCCTAGAAATCGCATGCACTGCTCCTTTGATTCCAATTGATTTGGAAAATTTGAAATCTTTTGAAGAACATAGGGCTGCTATGAATGTTTTCGTCTTTTATCACAACTTATAAAAATTCCACTTCTTTTTGACAAATCTGAAACTTTTTATGATCAGTTGATAGTCCAATGCCATGTTTTAAACATGTTTTTGCAAACTTCTTCAAATGCTCATAGTGTTCTTCAATAGTATTTGAATATATAAGGAAGTCATCAATATAATTGACTACAAATTCATTCATCTTACCAAATACTAAATCCATTTTGCACCAAAACTGAGCAAGTGCATTTTTTAGACCAAATGGCATGACTAGCCATTCATATAGACCTCCTGGTGTGCTAAATGTAGTTTTATGAATGTTGCATTCTACAATTTTGATTTGATGATACCTTGACTTGTAGTCAAACTTGTTGAAGATCTTTCTGGATGCTACCCTTTGGATTAACTCTTCCTTGTTAGGTAAAGGCCATTTGACATCCATTGTGACTGCATTGAGTGGAATGTAGTTTATCATCATCCTTGCTTTTCCTCTCTCAATTTCAGCATGATTTTTTATGATGAAGCATGCACATAAATAACTTGAATTTGAGGTTCTAACAAGTCTTTTGTTTACAAACTCAGCTACTTGATTTGCCACTTCTATTTAATCTTGCCTTTTCATAGGAATTGTTTTACTTTGTACAAGAATTTGATGTATAATCAGAATATAAGCTACTGGACTATCTTTGGACCAAAATTCTAATGGATGCTGACAACAACATTTCTTTAATAATTCATGGAGTTCTTCAACAGCATTTAGTCTCATACCTTGACATTTTATCATCTTTTGAATTTGTTGATATTTGGATCTTTTTCCATCTTGGATGGCTTCATTCTTAAGAATTTTCTTAAGTGATGGATTGTCAATGTCGAATTTGGTTTGTTTGAATTGAGCTTTTCTTAGTTCTGGTGGTATTTTGGGGACTATAATCTTCTTATAACCTACTAACATTACAATCAAGTCTCTACCTACTGTGTAGGGAGAGAAATGGTCCATGAAATTTGCTCCTAACCCTATGTCCAATCCTCCATTGTTGATTTGCACAAAGTCTATTTTCCGCATGAGTGTTTCACTTATTTAGACAGGTATATCCAAAGAAAACTTGTTCAAATGTTGCATGCCATTCATTGTATCTATTCAAAACGGTCGAGCTGATTCAACCCAATTTTCCATAGCATTTTGATGGCCAAAGTTTAGGGTTGCTCCTATATCTATGAATGCTATAAATTTCCTTCATTTTACCTTGCCATCAACTGCAACTTTAATGGGAATGAGCAAGAGGGATGCCTTTGTGATTGTCTTTTTGATTTGATGCACGACTCCCTTTGGCAACTAAGATTTTAGCTTCTGATAGACACTTTTATCCTTGGGAACAAGTTCCATTTTTTCTCTTAATAGAATGGAATGTGAATATGCATCAGAATTAGCGGCTCTTGTAGCTAAAAATTTTGAAGAAAGGTTAGTTGTAACCTCTAAGTATTATCATTTGATGGGAACATCCTATGCTTCTACCCCAGAACTTTAGAATCTTGAAGAGTTTGTCCAAGTTCGTCCTCATGTTGCTTGTACCTAGAGTGCCCCACCTCAGTTGGAGAGTTTGCAGTTTAGCAAAGATAAAGGCAAAGGTATCCTAATTGAAGATAGGGATAAAGGCAAAGCTATCATGGTTAAAGAAACTAGTGAAATTGAGAAATTTCAGTTTCCTACTTGTGATTTAAATGGTGTTCCAGAATGGCCTAAAGATTGGTTGATGGATGATGATGACACTCCTTTCAAGGATGAAGATGCTAAGATTATTGAGGCTTTAGGAAGTGGTGAAAAGAATACACAGGTTGAATGATCAAAACCTGTGTTTGACCAAGAGTCTGTTGAAAGAAGTGTGGCTAGCTACAATGCTTATGGTTGGTTTTATAGATGGGCTCTGTTAGAAGAAGATTGAGAAATCCAAGATGAATTTGAACATGTAGACTGGGATGCTCACAGAGCATTCATGCTTAGAGCAAGGTTTGAAAATGTCAACTCCTAGACAATAGAAGAAATGACAGAAGATCAAAAGGTTGTGATCCCTTTTCATGAAGCAATTATGAGCAAGAAGTCATTTGTGGCCTTGGACAAAAAGTTGTAGTTTCCTGAACTGCCAAAAGAAGTAATTTATAATTTTTCTAATGGTTTCTTTGCTAGATGGACTACATTAGTAAAGTAGTCCAAAGCAATCCTTGACATCAAGGGAGCTAGAATACATCCAATTTTCTTGCCATTCTTCGTTGATGAAGAAATATCCAAGTGGAAGTCGTAGGGATATCACCATGTCCACATTAGATATATTGATATCTTGGTAAGTCCTAAATTCAACTATGATCTGAATGTTGAATTTACAATAGATTTGTTAGCCAATCTAAGGCTTCAAGATAATTTATTGCTAAGTCAAAGGAAGTTGTATAGATTGGAAGATTTTGAACAATACAGTGCTGAAATTTAAAAGGAAGTGTGTAGGCTTGCTTTACATAGAGATCCACTCATAGCATATATATATCTTGGTTCCCTTCCTAAGAAATTAGGACTTTGTGTTGCATAAGACCGTTCAAAGTGGATTAAATCTATTTCTAATGTATTTTGTGGATGTGATACATATGGCCTGACAAGAATTACAACATGCTTGTCTACATATTGGATTGACAAAACTGATCCCGTCTGCAGAAGCCTGTGCAAACTTAGATGGTATGGTAGACCATTTTGGGAACAAGCCACAAAAGCCATACAAATCAAAGCCTAGAAGAAATAAGCTACAAGGAGAAATAGAAGCAGAAGATCTTATCCTGTTAAACCCAGAAAATTCAGGCCAAATAAATATATGACAAGGAGAAGAGGACCCAGAAAATCTACAAGATCAGTTTGTTGCTATAACTGTAGAGAGAAAGGACATTATGCATATGAATGTTTGAAGAAATCTAATAAAACATCGGCCAAGGTCAAAGCATTCTTCAAAGAATATGACGATGACTGGGAAACAATAGAAAGTGCAGAACAATTAGAGGAATGTTTAAGGAATGATGAAAAGATCTAAAGGCTACAATTTGTTGATGATTCTGATTAGAATCCTCAGCATCTGATGAAGAAGTCATCTCTCTAAAGATGGATAAAGGTGGATGGATTACTGAGTAAAGTGAAAGTTGGAATACAGAAGAATTAGAAGAACTGGAAAAATTTATGGGAGAAAAAGAAAATGAAGATGAAGATGAAGAAGATCAGTTCTCCTTTACAATTGCCAGCATCGCCCATAGTTTTATTAACCCTTTTTCTATGCAGGTTTAAAGCGAGGCTGGTCCTAGTGGAATGCAAGCAGATGATAAAGACGAGCAAACCTTAGCATTTTTTTCAGAGCATTTAGCTCTCTTATTAGAAGATGATTCAACAACTGATGAAAACTTTTTCTCAGATTCATCTCTAGTAACCTCAAGAGTCCCAAGCCAATTCCTGATCACTCCGTATGAAAAGAAATTCAAGCCTTAGTATCATCCCAAGGATAGAAGTGTCTATTAGAAGCCAAAATCTCAGTTGCCAAAGGGAGTTATGCATCAAATCAAAAAGACCATTTCAGAGGTATTCCTCTTGCTCATTCCCATTAAAGTTGCAGTTGATGGCAAGGTAAAATGGAGGAAATTTATAGCATTCATAGATATAGAAGCAACCCTAAACTTTGGCCATTATAATGTTATGTAAAATTGGGGTGAATTAGCTTGACCCTTTCGAATAGATACAAGGAATGGCATGCAACATTTGAACAAGTTTGCTTTAGATAAACCTATCCAAATAAGTGAAATACTCATAGGGGAAACAGACTTTGTGCAAATTAGTAATGGAGGATTTGACATAGGGTTAGGAGCAAATTTGATGGACCATTTCTCTCCCTACACAGTAGGTAGAGACTTGATTGTAATGTCAGTAGGTAATAAGAGGATTACAATCCCCAAAATTCTAGCAGAATTAGGAAAAGCTTAGTTTGAACAAATCAGATTCTACATTGACAATCCATCATTTAAGAAAATTCTCAAGAATGAAGCCATCCAAGATGGAAAAAGATCCAAATATCAACAAGTTCAAAAGATGTTGAAATGCCAAGGTACGAGACTAAATCTTGGTGAAGAACTCCATGCATTGTTAAAAAATGTCATTATCAGCATCCATTACAATTTTGGTCCAAAGATAGTTCAATAGCTTATATTCTGACTATACATCCAATTCTTGTACAAAGTAAAACAATTTCTATGAAAAGGCAAGATGAAATAGAAGTGGCAAATCAAGTAGCTGAGTTTGTTAAAAAAGGACTTGTTAGACCTTCAAATTCAAGTTATTCATGTGTATGCTTCATCGTCAAAAATCATGTTGAAATCAAGAGAGGTAAGGCAAGGATGGTGATAAACTACATTCCACTCAATGCAGTCACATTGGATGTCAAATGGCCTTTGCCTAACAAGGGAGAGTTAATCTAGAGGGTAGCATCTAGGAAGATCTTCGACAAGTTTGACTGCAAGTTAGGGTATCATCAAATCAAAAGTGCAGAATGCAACAGTCATAAAACTGCATTCAGCACACCAGGAGGTCTATATGAATTGCTGGTCATGTCATTTGATCTAAAAAATACACCTGCTTAGTTCTAGTGTAGAATGGATTTAGTATTTGGTAAGATGAATGATTTTGTAGCCAATTATGTTGATGACTTTCTTATATATTCAAATATTGTCGAAGAACACTATGAGCACTTGAAGAAGTTTGTAGAAACATGTTTAAAACATGGCATTGGACTATCATATGATCCTAAAAGGTCTCAGATTTGTCAAAAAGAAGTGAAATTTTTAGGAGTTGTGATAAAAGACAAAGATTCACATGCAGCCCCATGTTCTTCAAAAGATTTCAAATTTTCCTAATCAATTGGAATCAAAGGAGTAGTGCATGTGGTTTCAAGGATGTGTGAATTTTTTTTTTCGAGAAAGAGGTCGGGATTATATTAAAGGAGCAAAAATATGTTACAAAGATTACATGCAATTACAAATGGTGGGCCACCAGGAGAGGCCCCACCGAGAGGGGGGGCCCCCGGGCCCCAGAAACCGCGAGCAAGACAGACAAAACAGCCAGTCAGAGCAGAGAAAACCAAGAGAGGTCAAAAC